>BPLR01009917.1:0-52051 GCA_021605095.1 Caerostris extrusa | reverse complement strand
ATACAATAAATATTTTAATTCAATACATATTACTTTTGATTGTGAATTTCCACACAGCTCCTTTTTTTACATTAATGTCTTTTTAATCTTCAAAAACTCTAGGTTTTAGCTTTAATAATAAAAACAACAAATTTAAAATGATTTTTCATGAAGTATATATATGGCATTTATTGTCTACTTTACTTTGTAGAAGAGGATCACTTTGGAAGCTAAATATATTGTAATCTAAACTTTAAAAGAATATTCGCCTTTCACATTATTTTCCCAAGCAAGAAACTCCAGTCTAGTGCTTGCTAAAAGCAAATTTGAAACATGATCCCATGAGATCCATAACTGTTGCCCTGGAGATTAAAAAGAAAAAAAAAACATTTCAACTTGATAAAATTATCTAGTTTGAAAATTTAAATCAAAAGAATTTAGCTTTCAAATCAAGAAAATAAATTTCGAAGAGCATGATATGTGCTTTTAAATTCCAGTTTATTACATCAAGAAGGTGCAAATGGGGGCAGACAGCCTGAAGGGCCGGAGCAGCGAGCGGTATTCATGAATGATACATTCTATAGAGAGTATAAGCGCAGGTTCAGGGAGAGATATCTTTCCAGCATAAATCAGCTCTTTGAGTTATTTGCTCACTTCAATCATATAGAGGCAGCTCACAAAAGATCCCGACGGAGGTCCGATCGCATCTCACTGAGATCTCTTCACTTCAATCCCTTTTATTTACCGGCTAAGAAACCCGGCAGAACGCAGCATCAGCAAAGAAATATAAAAATCAGGTTTTGCAGTGAAAAGGGGATGAAAAGAATATATTCTGGTAGCTTCAGCCCGATATCAAACTGAGGAAGCTAGAAGGGATATTCCTCAGGAGACTCATTCTGCATTCTCCACCAGCTACAACCTCTTTTTGATCAGTTTACATTTTCCTCTATTTTATTTTTTCTTTTCCTTTCACACTGGCGTTCAATTCTCAAGATTTTGTTTTGCACTATTTTACAACGTTCTTTTCCAGCTTTTCCTTTAAGCTAACAGCCTAAAAACTTTTTAATGCTGCTTTTTATGGATTTTTACACTTTGGAAAAGGGTTTTTAGAGTCAATCATTTCGATTTCCTTTGCCACCACGAGCATTAACTCCACCACCCCCTCCCCAGCCAATGCTGAACCTTTTTTCGAAAATAAAAAAGAAAGAAAAATCAAATATATTTTCAGTTCGTTTATTCTGTGGTTCTGTTCTCTCCCTCTCGTTTTGATGCGATCTATCACAAAAGCAGCTTTCCGACCACAAGCTCTGACACCTCTCCCCCTTATTTTTTGCAATCCCCCATTCTCTGTTCCTGCCCAAAATCCTGTTAAAGATGCGAATAGTTTATGAAGTGCAAATACAGTGAGAAACGAAATACTACGATGCAATCCGAAAGTACTCAAACACGTTGCACTTATTTTCCGCAAAAGAATATACAGCAGAGAATCGAGAAGATGAGCTAAGAAACTCTCCTTAAACTGCCGGAAAATTACTATCTGGGTATTGTTTTCACAGGCGTATTTCTAGTAAATAAATATTCTTTTATTCTTTTTATAATACATAATTAAATTGCTTAGAAATACTTTTAGTCTGTGAGTATATCATTAAACAGGTATTTTTAAATTGAGGAAATATACATTTTACTACAAATAAATCATATTCTAGAAGAAACTTTAACTTTTTCTTTTGAAAAGTATTGTTAAAATTAATTCAAATAGAATATATAATAATATGAATAAAAATTTAAATAAAAGGCTTTATTTTTGGTAATTTAAGAATCAAATTCGTATCCAAAATAATTTACTTTTATAAACCTTTTTATTCAATTTAACTACTAGAAGAAAACTTTTTACAACGTTAAATATAAAATTGCTGTCATTATTATTTCTGAGTGCCATAATTAGTAATTACTTACTACCAAATAAATCAATTTATTCTAGAAGAAATATATTGTAACACAAAACTTCAGCTCTTTCCCTTTTAAAGGATATTGTTAAGAATTTTTAAAATAGAAGAAATAGTTAAAAGTACTTTTTATTTTGGTAATAAAAAAGATAGTCATATTAAAAAATATTTGATTTTCATAAAACAATGTATTCAATTTAATTGTTAAAAACAACTTTTTACAACGTTAAATATAAAATTGCTGCTATTATTATTACTTTGAATTATAAGTAGTAATTACATGAACTTTATTGTTAAATAAATACATAATTTTTCATAAAAAAAAAATATTTTTAATTCCTATCTCGTTTTTGATCGATCTATTTTAGTTTTAGTTCTCACTTTTTTTTGAATATGGTGACATATTTTTAATTTCTCCTAATTAGTTCAAAACAATTATATGATGGAATCTTTATTATAAACAATTTTAGTAATTTAAAATATATGTGCATATTACAATACCAATGCAATTCATCTGATATATTACTGTAATAATATTAAAGATTATTATGAGCGATATAGCATACCAACTATTTCAAAAGGTCCCTTTGAACACCATGAATTCCATTTGGTTCCATTAATAATAAAAACTAATTTGTAACAAATAGCGTGTTAAGGAATTTCTTACTTACTTAAATTTTTAACTGATATAAAAAATTATAAAAAGTGCATAATAATAGCAGTGCCCATTTAATGTAATATTAGGAACTAAAAAAATTTTCACTGCAAACAAACCTTGAAGAATTTTTAACACATCATATTTATATTAAGAATCTCAGATACACATACAAAAATAAAATCGCCATCAAAAGATTCAATCACTTCGCAAGAAAACTTTGTTAAAAAAATCTTCAAAATCCCTTCATTTCAAAGAAATATCAGATGGTACGTAAATATTGAGTCAATGCCGTCTGAATTGAAAGATTGTGCTCATGGAACAAGATCTTGATGGAATTCGTAGAAATGTTTTTGCTCAAGATTTCAAAGAATCTCTTCCAGAAAGAAGAACATGGGATGGAACAGTGACGGACAGGATAATGCGAATACATAGACTCATTCAGTCCTTTCACGGTACTTAAATATTTGCTCAGAATTCATTGAGGGCGATGTGGATCAAGACTCCATGTTTGACAGAAGTGATGCTGATGTTTTAATTGTATTGCACAGTGAATAATTCATCTTTTACATCATGTTTGGATGATTAAAATAATTTTAAAAAAATTTTTTGGAAATTATTTTTTCGAAACGCTTTTCGGTTAAAAAAAAAGTTTTTCTTTTATTAATTGTTCGATGCTCATTAAGCAATTGCTTATTCATTATGTCCTTCTAAAGTAGTAGCGGTTGATTGTAGTGTGAGTTATAATGTAACTTATTTTTCGTTTTGTTTCTTAAATATATTGATAACTACTAAATAGGCTTTTAATGAATTAGCATAATTAATTGCGTTTTGAGAAACTATGAATAGAATATTAATTGTAGTTAATATGTTAAGGGAATTTCGTTTTCATAAGTAATGTGCATGGTTAAAATGAAATGAATTTTACATAATGTTATTTTGAAAAAAATTTATGTATAGATGCGCCATTGATAAATAATTAAAGTAACATATTAAGGTATCTGAAATCTAGTTTAATTAATTCACACTGCAATTCTTAGGTTTACGTCATTTAAAATAAAAATTTGAAACTGCTGAGAAAATAAAAGAGGGATATTTTCAATACAAATGATATTAGTTTACTGTATTATATCATATTTTTGTTTAGTTTTTAATCACATTTCACAATGTTAATGTTAATAACATTGTGAAATGAATAATGAATGTTAATATAAAAATTAAATATGTGAATTAAGAAATTTATCAAAGAATATGTAAAATATCATAAAATTTTAATTGGCAATTTAAATTTTTATTTTTTAACCTAAGTAATTTTATTTTTCTTCTTCGTAAGTAATGTGCATGGTTAAACTGAAATGGAATTTTTATTATGTTAATTTGAAAAAAAATAATCTATAGGTGTTCCATTAAAAAATAATTAAAGTAAAAGTTTAAAGCATTTGAAATCTAGTTCATTTAATTCAAATTGTTAGATACAGTCATTTAAAAATACTTAATTGAAGCTGCAGAGGAAAGTAAAGAAGGCTATTTTCAATATAATTGTTATTATTTTATTGCAGCATATATTTGTTTAGTTTTTAATCACATTTCACAATTTATATAAATTTACATAAAATTATGTAAATCAGCTTATTAAATTATCAATTCACGAGTAAAATATTATAAAATTTGGACTAATAATTTAAAGTTTTACATTTTAACTTAAACAGCTTTAAAATCTTATTAACAATGAAGTGTTGCATAACTTACAAATTGAATATTTTTATAAATATTAAATAATGGTAATCTATCGTTATTTTTAATATACTTTAGAACTGTAATTCTTTTAATTTAACATGTATGTGCTTCAATAATTGATTAAATATTATAAAATCGTTTATAATAAGTCTAAGGAACTTGTAATAGTTAATTTATCTGGTACTTTTGGAATCATAATTCTGTAATCAATAGTGATATAAAAAGCTTAGAAATTCCTGAATTACATGCTAGCTGCTTTTAGAAAACTAGAAATTTAATAATTATATCTTGATTTTTACAAACTTCTTGGTAATTTCTAGTAAACTCTGCAAAATTTTAATTCATTTTTTTCAAACATAACTTTATTATTATGCACGTACTTTTTTATACTCTTATGCCATATGAAATATTCATACGAATTACTTAATACCATTATAAGTAATTCGTACGGAATTTACACCATTCATGTGAATATACTCACCATTTTTAAGCAAGTCATATGAATATCCCATTGCAAACAAACATTTCATGATTCTCAAAGCATTTTCATTGTAAATATGCTGTTTGTTGTTATTTTTTAAATTAAAAAAAAAAACACGTTATAACAGCTACTAGCTTATAAACCGTACATCATACTCAGTAAAATGACATTTAAAAAGAAATATAGGATAGAAATATTTAAATTTTTTTTTTATTATAAAATGTTTGCAACCTTAAAAAATACTATTTATCAATTAGATTTTAAAACAAAAAAGAAAAAAATCTAAATATATTTTTCGCTGATAATGACCTTAAAGGACGCCAGTTTGCGTTATATATCCAAAAAGTACGTTTCTACCAAAGTACATATTTATGGGTCTCCATTTCAATAAAAATCACTACTCATAAATATTTATGTTATTAAGTGCTAACATAAATAACATTATTTTATAAGAAATAAGAGCACAACAAATTCTTCATTATATTATTGCTCTGTAGTTCCTTTCTGCAAACATTTAAATACACTCATGTCCATAAATTAAGGATAATGAAGTTCAGGCATAGAAAGAGACAGAAGCAAAACAAATTTGACTTATTTGTAAAGTCTATTTATTAAACAAAAGGTAAAGAGCAAAAGATGCTATATGTTTCACATAATTAATAAAAATTGCGATATTTATTCCCTGGAGCAAATTTAAAAAAAAAACCTATTCACAAAAAACAGTATAACATGGTTAGTATGATGGTTAATATGGAGTATGTCTCCCGGACGATGCAATACAGGCCTTACAACGCCTAGGCATGCTGAGTATCAAATTATCAATCTGATCTTGGGGAATATTACACCACTCATCAAGCAATGCCCTCCGAAGTTCCGGTTGACAGGTGGCGGGCTGCATATCCTACACATACTCTATTGGTTTCAAGTCCGGTGAGTATGCTGGCCAATCCATACGGGTGATATCCTCAAATGAAGGCATTCGTCTACAATGTTTGCACGGTGAGGACGGGCGTTGTCATCCATAAACAGAAATTCAGCACATATGGCGCCACGAAACAAACGTGCATGTTGTTCCAGAATGACATCCCGATAGATATGGCCTGTCATCGTTACACTCTGAACATGCGGGTCATTTCTGGAACCAAGAATAATTCCTCCCCAAACGAGCCATCCTGCACCACCGTAACGGTGTCGTTCAATGGTGTTCTCTTGGTGTTAGCGGGCACCTGGCGCTCTCCATATGAAAGTCCGGCGAGAATCAGATTGCAAACTAAACCAGGACTCGTCGGAAAACAGCACCCAAGACCACTGTTGTGGTGTCCACAATGCGTGCTCTCTACTCCAGGTTAATCGCAGGCGACAGTGAGTTGCGGTAAGTGGTACTCATCTGACAGGCCTACGAGCATATAGGCAAATGTGCCCTAAGCGTCTGTACACGGTCTGCCCCTTGAAATTGTCGTACCGGTAGCTGAAGAGAGCTGACGAGACAGGTCTGATGCTGTGCTCCGTCTGTTTCTTTTGGCAGTAACTGCTAAATACCGGTCCTCATTCGGTGTTGTAACTCGGGGGGACCTGTGTTTGCTGTACTCACATTACCATCATCTTGGAATCTTTGCTAAAGCCTGAAGATGACACTCTGGGCGATTCCAAGTGCCTCGGATACTTCCAGCTGGGTACGTCCACATTCCAGTCGTCCGATAATTCTACCACGTAAAAAATCATCCAAATGCTTCCTTTGTGCCATAACTAAATAAAATTTCGTTCTGTTGCACCATGAAAACCCTGTCTTATAAATATAGTTTTATTATTCTTATACTACATCTTAATATAAAAAAAAGTCTGCTCCAAGACATGATTGTTTTCCTTTTTTATCATAAAATAGTAAATTACAGAATAGTTTTATAACCCAAATGAGTTCTGAATTGTAGTGCAAACTTATAACAATATATATGTTTTAATGTAAAATGTCGATATATCCCTAAATATCTGGAAATTGCAAAAATATGGATAATTTCTATTTAAAAAAAAATCTAATATTATTTTAATGATCAAAAATAATCTGTAATACTTATGCAGATAATAATCAATATTAATGGCATAATAACGATCAATATAAATGGTATAATAATGATCAATATAAATGATTAATAATAATAATGATCAATAATGATAATAATCTGTTAAATATTTTCCATTCCGTTTTAAATAATTATTTAGATGAAATGAAAATCAATGATTTATTTAAAATATTAAATTTTACGCTTGAATATATTATTTTTTTCTCTTTCTTCCTTTGGTACTACAGGCTACAGGTTTGAATCCTGGCAATGATATGGATGCTTTTTAGTGGTTCGAATCCCCTGTAACACTGTAGGTCCCTGTCTAATTAGCTCAAAGTGAGCACAAAATAACCATAGAGTAATAAAACAAAAACAAACCAATCTTCTTTCTTCTTCAATGGCGCAACAGACCATAGTGGGACAAGACCGTCTGCCTGCTGACAGATTTCCCGATAAGATATCTGAGTTTAGATATATATCTGTCTACTTGGTAGGATTGTTAGCCCTACGCCAAATCTCTAGAATCGTATTATACAGGGACTTACGGTGTAAAGTGGATTACGAATTATTACAAACATCATTCTCACCCCCGGGGACTCGAACACGAAACATGTGGCACCAAACGCCAGCTAGATTATATTACGAATCATAGTTTCTTCTTACTAAACCTTGTATTTTCTCAGGGAAATTAGAATAAAAAAATAACAGCCTAAAAGATAATGAATTAATAATATGTATTCTTTAAATTACTTACTAAAGTGACAATTTAATTTGAAGTGCTCAATATAATATTTAATAAAAATAACAGTGTTTTTATTAAAAGAAATTTAACTTTATACAAAAGCTTTGTTTAATAATTCAATCTAACAATATAATTTAAAAGCTGTAGTTGATAATAATAATATATGACATTAAAAATAATCCATCATTTTTAAATATGAAATCTATAATTATAAAGAGAGAAATTATAATGACTGAATGTAAAATATTTCAAAGTTAATAATACATTTCTTAGCTTATTAAATATTATAAATTTATAGCTCACTTTAATTTTAAGAAAACTTACTCATCCCGACGGAATTTGAATTAGTTTTTTAACTGCTCAACAGCGAAGGCAGGAGAGATTGAAAATGCATTGAAGCATAATAAAAGAAGTTTAAATATATGTATTCCTTCGATAAACATGGAAGGAGAAATAAAAATTAATACACCGTACCATCTGGTAATTTTGAAAATTAGAAGTATAAAGGAATAAAGGGGAGAGTATAGTATTTTAAAAAAAAGAAGGCTTTTCTCCTTTATTTAAGTGTGTCGGGATGAAAAGAAGTAAAAAATTTATTCATTAAGAAGGGCTCTTAATGACTGGAGAATTCTTTATGATTCTTAATGAAGTACGGCATATTTATAGCGAGCCTTTGTGCTGCAGAGAGCGGTAATTTAAGATACGGCTCGACTAAACTAAATAAAGTTACTGGAAACTAACGAATTTTCAACATTTTTGATAAGAGAGAAAAAAATTCTCTGTGAAGTGAAAAATCCTTGTAAAACTCAAAGCTAGGAGCTAAAATTTATTATTGAATTAAATATTTGTAGGAACTGATTTTTGAAAGAGAAATTGCAAGAACAAGTAAGTATTATTTTTTGTGATTATGAATTAGTGAGTGTGTGCCGTCATTTACCATTGGGAGCTTTCGGCACTGACCTGAGGTAATTTAACTTTGTCATCCTCTTCCTTTCTACAAAAGCAGATAATGAAACCCTTGAATATTAAATTATTATATATTAATCATTTATGTGTTCATAATTGTTAATAATAGTATTAAAAATAATTGTTATAGAGTTAAATATATGTAATGACTACTGAAGTTTAAAGACATTGATATCATAGTATACATAATTTTCTTGATCAGTGATCATCACAGAAGAAGTAAAACATAGACATTAAAGTGTCTTATAAATTATTATAATTTACTTCACTTATCAGTAGTTATTATAATTGTTAATTAGGGTAGGTAATTTTCAATATTGTTGTGCACTGAAAAATTAATGATAGATTCGGGTTTTTGATTTGCAACTAAGAGTGACAAATCGTAAACTAGTAGAACTAGAATATAGTAAGTTATATCCCCTCTTATGTCCTCGAGCCTAATCGAAGGACTTCTTGACCTACAAATGTTTTGGCTTTTAACTCCATATACACTCAAGAGCCAAAACATTATGACCACCCCTACATTTTGCAATGAACTCGCCTGGAAGACGAGCAAGGCTCGTGATCAGGTGGAAGTGGCATTTAACTGGTATTAAGTGGGGGTATTAATCCATGCCAAGGCGGGTTGAAGCTGTGTTGCGCGAAAGGTGAGCCAACTCGTTATTGACAGGTGGTCATAATGTTTTGGCTCTTGTGCGCATATCATAGGTAATGATTTAGCTTGATTGAAGTTACCTCAGCTCCGAGGCCGCTTCAGCCATTCACAAAAATATAACATGCATTTAATAAAGAAAAATTATGAAAATGGACAATTATAACTGCATTATTTTTCTTCAATATTTAGAAAACATTTATATTAAGCATAGTATTTAGATTCATTTGTATTCAGATCCTTCACCCTTACTTACTTTATATTCAAACATAAAAATTGCAGGAGAGTAACAATTAAATAAATAAAAATACATGGTTCTATTCTTCAGTTAATTTAGCACATTTCTGAGCTGAAAAGTCAAAACTTACACATCTTAATATTAACATATATTCGTTTTAAAAGGATAGAGCTGTTTAATTTTGTAATTTTATTTTTTGAATTAAATTAGCCTCGCTTTATCTTATTGTTCTTTTATTAAGTAATTTTCAAGAATTTCTTTTTCTAGGAAAGTTTATTTTTAACAAAAGAGATTAAACAACAGAATACTTTGAAGTTGATAACATAGTATCCAAAATAAACTGTAAAGTACAAAAATTGGAATTCTTTTAAAAATTATCTACTACACGGTTGTGTTAATTAGTTTTAATTCATTTTAAAAGTGAAAGAATGATTTATATGTGATAAATCGTAATACATTTCAAAATTATTCATTTTAACTAAAGTATAATGTGTGTTTTTTTTCTACATCTATATAAAAGGATATTTATTCCGAATAAAAAATAATTTAACCCGATACTTTAATACCCATAAATTTTAACAAAATAATAACTAGATTAATCAGAATATAAATATATATTTAATTCTGAGTGCTAAATTTTCTTAATTTTACTACAAATACTAGTTTTCCAAACAAATTTTATTAAATAATATAAAGAAATAATATTTTTAGTATTATTTGAAATCTGAAAAATGTTGACTTGTAGTTTTACAGTTCGTCTTATCGTATTTCTATTTACATTTTTTACAAATGTGAAATTATACTTAATATTTGGTCAATTTATTTTTAAGTAAAAATTTCATAATTTTAAATTGACATTATCCTTTTTTTTTCATTTTTTTAAACAATGAGAAATACATTCATTAAAATTTAAAAAAATAATTTTTAAGAAAAATTATGTATTTATTGGATAATAAAAGTTCATAAGTAATTACTAATTTATAATTAGGAAATAATAATAATAACATTTTTATACGTAATATTATAAAAAACAGGTTACTTTTTAATTGTTAAATTGAATACGTTGTTTAATAAGAATTAACTATTTTGTAGTTACGAATTTTTTTAAATACAAAAATTAAAAGTACTCTTTTTAATATATATATTTCAATTAATTTTGACAATATCCTTTTAAAGAAAGAGCTAAAGTTTTATAAGTAACGTACTTTTCTTCTAGAATAAAATGGATTTATTTGATAGTAAATGCACTTTTACTTCAATTTAAATACTTGTTTAATGATATACTACAGACAAAAGTATTTATAAGCATTTTAAATATGAATATATTACAAAGAAGATTTATTTACATGGAATGCACCTGTGACAATACCCAGATACGATTTTTCTAGCAGTTTAAGGAGAGCCTTCTAAACTCATCTTCTCGACTCCTCGTTGTATATTCTTTGCGGAAAAATAAGAAACTTGTTTGTGTGATTTCTGATTGCATCGCAGGCTTTTCGATTCTGACTGTATTTGCACTTCTTATAAACTATTCGCATCTTTAACGGGATTTTGGGCAGGAACAGTGGAGGAGGGGGTGGTGAAAAATAAGGGGGGTGACTAAGAGTTTGTACGGAAAGCTGCTTTTGGGATAGATCGCACAAAACGAGAGAGAGAGAGAGAGAAGAACAAGCAAAATAAAACGAATGAAAAATATATTCGATATCCTTTTTTTTTATTTTCGAAAAAGACCTGCATTGGTTGGGGGTTGGGGGGAGGAGAATGCCCAAGGCAACAAACATCTCAAAGCCTTTTTCAAAAGGTAAAAACGACAAAAAGAAAAAAAAAAAAAATGGATTAAGAATAAAGAAAATGGGAAAAAAAGAACGTTTTTATAGCGTATCACGTGGTGCAGTAAACACCTTGAGAATTGGAACGTCATTGTGAAAGGCAGTGAAAAATAAAAATACAAAAAACATTGTAAACTGACTGAGGGGTAGGGAATGGGAGTGGAGAAATGCAGAATGAAAAAACCCTCCGAGGAATAACCCTTCGAATTTTTAGTCGGATATACTCATTGGTTGAATATATTTCCATCCCCTTCCTCCACTGCAAAAACTGATTTTTATTTATTATTCTTTATTTACGTTTCGTAGCCGCTGTTTTTAGCCGGAACAAAAGGGATTGAAAGGAAGTGAAGAGATTAGTGTGAGATGCGCAGAATGTACAGCTGGGTTGTTCCAGTCGTTATGATTGAAAAGGAGCTAAATAACTCAGCATTTGATTATTGGAGTATTTCTTCCTCAAATCTGTTATGTTCCGGAGAATGTGTCGCCATCTGAATTAATGCGTTTGCAGAGGTCCCGTTAGCTTCTATAGTTTAAATTGAATTTCTGATGAGATAAACGGAATTCTAAGGATTGATTCTTTCTGTTTTCTCTCTAGCCGTCTTGCTCTTTGAATGACACGAAAGGAATTTGATTTAAGTTTCCAAACTAAACAGTTTTATCAAGAAAAGTTTTTTTTTTTTTTTTTTAATTTAATACCCAGGCGTAACAGTTAGTGGATCTTGGATCAATGTTTTAAATTTTTCAGTTGTATTTGTGTTTGTTTGTATTTTGTTTTATTTTTGTATTTCAGAAAGCACTTTGTATTTGTAGAATGGGTTCTCAATAACAGAGGCGAAAATTATTTTAAAAAATTTCATTACATTCTATGATTTTTCTCATAAACTTGGATCCTGCTCAGAATGCTGTCGAAGAAAATGTAAATATTATATGTTTTATGTGGAATATTTAAAGCTTCTTAATGTCTCAAAGTTAAACTTATTTTGTAGAATAAAAAGGCAATACAGTAAAACAAAAATTATTTAAAATTTAGTTAAAATACTTAAAAATTTTTTTTTTTAAAAAAAAATTAAATATATCACTAAATATCTGACATATAAATTAAAAAAAAAAAAAAATTCGCATTACATTTTTCAAAATAAGAACTAATTACCTAACACTCTAAATTTTTAAGCCAAATTACAGGACTCAAACAAGAAACCTGTATTACTTAAGACCAACTAGAATGTATTAGTAATCCTAATTTCTTCCTACTAAATCTTATATGATCTTCAGGATAAATGAAATGAAAATAACTGTTTAAAAATTAATGGAATAAAAATATACATACTTTTTAATTTACATATTAAAGAGACAAATTAGCTTAAAGTGCTTAATCTAATGTTTATTAAAGTTAACAATGTTCTTATTAAAGAAAAATTTGAAAATTATCCAAAATTTGTGCAAGACAATTTAAGATACGGCTCTGACCAAACCTAAATAAAGTTAACGGAAACTGACGATTTTGAACATTTTTGATAAGAGATTAAATGCAAAAAAAACATTTATTCTCTGGTGAAGAGAAAAATCCTTGTAAGTCTTTACGCTAGGAGCTAAAATTTGTTTAAATTGATATTGAATTAAATATTTGTACGACCTGAGTATTGAAATAGAAATCTAATATTTAATAAACATAGTTTTTATTAAAAAAATTTGACTTTATCCAAAAAGCTTTATTTAATAATTCAATATAATAATATAATTTAAATGCTTTAGTTGATAATAATAATTAAACATAGTCAATCATTTTGAAAATGTAAGTTAAAATTATAAAGAGGGAAATTATAATGACTGAACGTAAAATATTTCAAAGTTAATAACTATATTTTTAGCTGATAAATATAATAAATTTATATCTCACTTTTATTTTTAAGAAAACTTACTCATCCCAACGGAATTGGAATTTTTTTTAACTGCTCAACAGCGAAGGCAAGAGAGATTAAAAATGCATTGAAGCATAATGAAAGGAGTTTACAATATATAGATCCCTTCGATAAACTTGGAAGGAAAAATAAAAATTACATTCACCGTACCATCTGGTAATTTTGAAAATTAGATGTATAAAGAAATAAAGAGGGGGAGAGAATAGCATTTTAAAAAAGGAAGGCTTTTCTCCTTTAATTAAGTGTGTCGGGATGAAAAGAAGTAAAGATTATTCATTAAGAAGGGCTCTTAATGACTGGAGAATTCTTTATGATTCTTAACGAAGTACGACATATTTATAGCGAGCCTTTGTGCTGCAGAGAGCGACAATTTAAAATAAGGCTCGACTAAACTAAATAAATTTAATGGAAACTAACGAATTTGAACATTTTTGATAAGAGAGGAAAAAAAGTTATTCTCCTATGAAATGAAAAATCCTTGTAAATTTCAACGCTAGAAGCCGAAATTTATTTAGATTGTTATTGAATTAAGTATTTTTATGAACTGAGTATTGAAAGAGAAATTGAAAGAACAAATATGTATTATTTTTGTGAGTAGAATTAGTTAGTGTGTGCCGTCTTTTACCTTGGGAACTTTCGGCACTGTCCAGAGGTAATTAAATTTGCAATCCTCTTCCTTTCTGCAAAAAGCAGATAATGAAGTATGAATTATATTAATCATTTATGTTTTACTAATTTTTTTAAAATAGTAATATTAACAAATTCTTGATATAGACTTAAATATATAATTTTTGCTGGAAGATATATTGATATTAAAGTATGAATAGTTTTCTTTAACTGACACCATCAAGGTAGATGAAGTAAAATATAAAAACAATAAAGTATTTTTTATAAATTATTAAAAAATTTGTATTGATCCGCAATTATAATTATTTTTATTTTTGTTGTTTATTATTGAAAATAAGTGGGTAGTTTAATATATTGTATCGTGAAAGAAAAGTTAGAATGTTCTTAGATAACATAAATGTAATATTAAAAGTCAACTTATAATAAAGAATGGTCAAGACTAATCCGATAAATTATAGAGTGTTCAAAATTTGATTGTAAATTAATTTCTATCTTTATAAACGTTCTTTTTTTTTTTTTTGTAATTTAGAAGTGGTTTTATGAGCTATTCTCTTTATATTAACTCACTGCATACATATTGAAATATAATTAAAATATATTAATATATAGGCAAATTAACTTTGGATTATGCTGGTTTGGCAAGTCCTTTTAAAATTTTGCAAACCTTTACAAATCAAATTAAATTTTTGCAAATCAAATTCAATCTTCTCAAAATTAAGACTTTATTCGTAGGTTAAAAATTGTGCATGTATGTTTGAAGAAATTGTATTGTATGTTTTGTATACTTCATTATTGTATGTTTATATGGACGTATGTGATTATGTACGCCTAAATATATATTTTTGTAATAGTGATGTATTGGTTGGGCAAAGATGTATACTCAAGTATACAGGTATCCTCAACTACAATTCCATATTTTCTTTAGTATACATGTATATGCATTTGTATGCGTATTTTCGCATTTGAAGCGTTGGGCGTAATACTGACAACCCTATACCGTAATAAGAAACATATCATGCTTTGGAAACTACCAGTAGGAAGAAGGACTTGACATACTACTGGGATGTTGTGGCACTGATGATGATGATGATGAAAAATAGTATAAATATAAGATATTTTTTTAAAGTAAAAATTGCCCTTAAATTTGCAATTATCAGATATTTACAGATATATAGATTTTCTTATATTTAATCATATATATTATTTTAAATTTATATTGTAGTTCAGAAGTTGACATAATTTCAGACCAAGTTTGTACTATAAAAATATTCTGAAGTTTACTAGTGTAGATTAGTAGACACAAAAATAATTTACTAGTAGATACAAAAAATATTTTTTTAAGTTTTCTTAAAAAATCTTTTACTATTGTAGATACAAAAAAACAATATCCAGCTACTCAAATACTTTGCAGAAAGAAACTATAGAATAATAATATAATGGAGAATTTGCTGCGTTCTTATTTCTTCGAACATAAAACAATGATATTTATGTTAGCACTGAATAATATAAAAATGTATGAGTTGTGATTTCTACTCAAATGGAAATCCGTAAATATGTGCTTTGGTAGCATCGAACTGTTTGAATATATAATGCAAACTGTCGTCCTTTAAGGTCATTATCAGCGAAAAATATACTTGAGATTTTTTTTTCTTTCTGTTTTAAAAATCTAATTTATAAACAGTAATTTTAAGGTTGCAAACTGGTTATTATATAATGAAATTTGAATTATTTCTGTCAGATATTTCTTTTGACTATGGTTTTATGAGTATGATGTAAGGTTTTTTTAAAAAGCTATTAGGTGTCTCAAAATGCTATTTTTTATTTAAAATATAACAGCAATACAGCATCTTTAAAATGAAAATTCCTTCAATAATCATGAAATATTTTGTTTGAAATGGGATATTTATATGATTTGCTTAAAAATATGATTGGTAAGTACATTCATAAGCATGGTAAGTAAATAGGTTCAAATTACTTATAACGAAGTAATTCGTATGAATTTTTGATAAGGTATAAGAGTATAAAATTATATGTATAATAAAAAAATTATTGATGAAAAAAATGAATTAAAATTGTTCCGAGCTAACACAAAATTACCAAGAATTTATTAAAAACATTTAATTATTAATTATCTAGTTTTCGTGAAGCATTTCTCATGTAATTCAGGAATTTCTAGGCTTTTTTATACACTATTCGTTACATAATTATGATTTCATATAATACCAAATAAACTAACTACTAATAGTTCCTCAGACTTCAAATTTTAAACAAATTTATAATAGTTGATCAGTTATTAAAACACATGAATGTTTAATTAGTAAATGAATTTATTTTAGTTCTAAAATTAATAAAAATGTCAAAAAAGATTATCTATTGAATATATATGGAATTTTTTTATCTGAAAGTTATTCAATGCTTTATTATGAATAAGAGCTTAAAATTCTTTAGATTAAAAAACGAAAATTTTAATTATCAGTTGAAATTGTATAATATTTTACATATGATTTGATAAATTAATTAGTTGATTTATTTAATTTTATATAAAAATTCATTGTAAAATATGGTTAATAAATAAACAAATACTATATGATACAATAAATTAATAATACTTATATTGAAAATTTCCTTTTCTTTTATATTCCTCTACAGCTTCAGGTTAGTATTTTTAAAAGTCTACAAATCTAACAATTACAATTTGAGTTAATTAAACATTTCAGATGCTCAAAAAATACTTTTACTGAATTATTTATTAATGGCACATCTATAGATATTTTTCCAAAAAAATGTAATATAACATTCATTTTAGTATAACCATGCACATTACTTATGAAAAGATATTAAAATTATTTAGGTTAAAAAATAAAACTTTAAATTGTCAATTAAAGTTTTATAATACACTCGTGTGCAAAACTTAAGCAACAATGTAAAAAGTTAGCCATGAAATTGCAGAAAAGGAGGTCTGGAGATCAGTACAATGAACATGTAAGTCAGTAGAAACGCTCATGTGTATGCAAATATCAGGAATGAAACGTCCGAGGCGACGTGAGAGTACGCAAAACGCGTGATGTCAGCTTGCGCAACTCAACAGTAGACTAAAAGGAAGGACGGAGACGCAATTCAACATATTCGCTGTAAGTGCCAGTGAGTCAGTTCGTGAAATATGGCTAGAAGAAATCACCTGGACGACTTCACATGTGGAAGAATGATCGGAAAGCTGGAGGAGAGGCGTACTGTCACCAATGTAGCTGCAGAGTTCGGAATCAACAAAAGTTTCGTTTCTCGCGCTTGGAAAGCGTCAAATCACAGGTACAGCTCTTAGAAAGTTTGGTGGTGGTCGCCCGAGGAAGACAACTGCAGGGGATGAACGATATATCGTCCTGCAGGCAAAAAGAGGCGACAGCAGTCAGCAAGCGCCATTGCTCAGCAACTCTGTTCATCAACGGGGCGACAAGTATCGCAGTTTACTGTGATCAGACGCCTTCACAAAGTGGGCCTATTCGCCCGCCGTCCTGAAAGCTGCCTCCCTTTGAAAATTGGCCACCGACGGCAAGTGGTGCAGAGAGCACAAAAACTGGACAACTGATAATGGAGTCTTGTCCTCTTTACGGATGAGAGTCGGTTCTGTACCAGAAGCGATTCTCGATGCGTTTTGATTTGGAGAGAGGTCGGGACCCGGTTTTATCCCAATAACCTCAAGGAGAGATACCGTTATGGTGGTTCTGGAGTTCTTGTTTGGGAGGCATTTTGCTGAATGGGCCAACTGAGCTCCACGTTTTCGACAGAGGGTCTGTAACCGGTGATCGCTATTTTGAGGAGGTACTCCTACCCCATGTGTGTCTGTTCCGAGGTGCCATTGGCCCAGACTTCGTTTTTTTAGATGTCAATGCACGGCCACAACGGACTCTCAAATGGATTGGCCAGCGTACTCCGCAGATTTAAATCCCATCGAACATGTGTGGGATGCTCTAGGGAGACGCATTGCAGCACGCTTACATCCTCCGAAGAACACCCAACAACTCAAACAGATTCTGATTGAGAATGGGCACTCCTGCTGCAAGAAATTTGCACCAGCTGGTTCTGAGTCGATGCGAAGCAACCATTGAAGTGAGAGGAGGGCATATCCAATATTAAGGTAAATCTGCTTGTTGTTCTTCCTCTTGAATAGACAATCATAAATCACAATACTATGCGTTCAATAAAGCTTGTTTTTGTTTGATTCCATACCGTATGCCTTGTATTCTTTTCAGCGCCAATGCTTTCGGCATCCTTTACGCACATAATACTCTCCCTCATTTCTGAATGTCATGTCTCTCAGATGATTTCTTGTGGATTTATGGCAAAAAACCCACTTGCTGCTTAAGTTTTGCACATCAGTGTATTTTACATATGATTTGATAAATTAATTATTTGACAGATTTAATTTTATATTAATATTCAATGTGAAATGGGATTAAAAACTAAACAAATACAATAAATTTATAACACTTATATTTAAAATCTCCGTCTTTTATTTTCCACAGCAGCTTCAGATAAGTGTCTTTAAATATCTATAAATCGAACAACTGCAATCTGAATTATTTAAACTAGATTTCAGATACTTTAAACATTTATTTTAATTATTTATTCATGGAGCACATATAGGTTATTTTTGTTTTCAAAAGAACATAATGTAAAATACATTTTAGTTTAACCATGCATGAAATGAAGATGAAATTCCCTTTCCATAATAAGTACGTAAATATTCTATTCATAGTTCCACAAAAAGTAAATAATTAACCTAATTAATTAAAAAGCTTATTTAATTAGTTACCGCTTATAAATTTGAAACTTAAATGAAAATAATTAGTTAGTATTATAACTCACACTGCAATCAACCTCTACTTACTTTAGAAGGACACAGAATGAATGAGTAATTTTTAATGAGCATCGATAAATTAATAGACGCAAAAATTCTTTTCGACCAAAAAAAAATAATTTCGGAAAAAAATAATTTCTAAAAGAATAAAAAAAAATAATTAATTATCCAAACGTGATATGAAAGATAAATGACTCAATGTGCAATAGCAATTAAAGCATCAGCATCACTTGCCAAAATATGGAGTCTTGATCCACATCGCCTCAATGAATTCTGAGCAAATATTTAAGTCCCGTGAAAGGACTGAATGAATCTATGCATCTGCATTATCCCTGTCCGTCATTTATTCCATCCCCTGTTCTTCTTTCTGGAAGAGGTCCTTTGAATTCGTGAGCAAACATTCTGCGAATTCCATCGAGATCTTGTTTTTCCATGAGTACAATCTTCAATTCAGACAGCATTGATTCAATATTTACACACCATCTGATATTTCTTTGAAATGAAGGAATTTTTGAAAATTTTTTCTAACAAAGTTTCGCGAAGTGATTGAATCTTTTGATATGGCGAGCACTTGATGGTGATTTTATTTTTGTGTGTGTATCTGAGATTCTTAATAACTTAAGATGTAATTCCATGCTTTAAAAGGTGTTAACGATTTATATAAAATGAAAATTTTTTTCTTATATTATTACAACAAGAAAAATTGGTAGGGCTATCATTATACATTATTTTATACCTTTTATACAATTAAAATTAAATAATTCAGAAATTTCTTTAAAAAAAAAAATTTTTAATTTTTAAATTTTTAAATAAATTTCAAACTGAATTGCTTTGAAATAGTATGTATGCTCTATAGCTCATATAAGGGTATTTTTAAATTTATTGTTAGCAATATATCAATTGTATAATATTTATATTAACGTATTATGCAAATATATTTAAATTACTAAATTGTTTAAATTATACTGTTACTTATGTAATTGTTTTGAGCTAATGTGTATTAGTGAAATTAAAATTTGTTCCTCCATTCAAAAGAGCATGCATTATATAAAATATTTCGGAAAGATTAAATAATTTTTAAAAACATAGACAAATTTATTATATACAATTTTAATTTTATTTGAATTATATGATGTATATAAAAATACGTTCTACGTTCTCTGTGTTTATTTATATAAACATGTGTTCTATAAACATATGTTTTGGAAAAGAAAATAGATAATTTTTTACAATTGTAATGTTTCACTATAGACTGCTTAGTGATATAAATTCATACATTATATTAATTTTTAATTTAATTTATATTTTATGACTTTTTAGACTACAACTTTATTAAGATTTACGATAATATCCCCTCGATTAATGCATATTTATGTGAATTTTAATGAGTCCCAATTTTGAGACAGAAAAATACAATGCACAATCTGATTATAATAAATATTCCTATCGACAACTATTCCTATCCTGATTATAATAATTATTCCTTACAATCCAACATTAAAGTGATTAGGGCTTCGCTAGGTCCGCAGACCATTTGAACTGAGATAATTGAGTAATCAACTAGTAAGAAAGAATAAACGAATAATCAAGTGCTGGTACATGAATACTGATGTGTAAAAGAGTGTATTTGAAAAATAAAACATAATTTCCATTTGAACATGATCCTATCCATGCACTTTGACTATATTAATGATAAGTATAGAAGATCTCAAGCAATATGAACATGTGTTATCATTTGAGAGAGGATGTGCAATTAAACTAAAATGAATAAAAAAGTAAAATCTGAAGACAACATGATATTTGTGTATATAATATTCCCTCGATATTACTAGTATTTAAAGATGTTGAGGGACTGGTTGAACGAAGCCGAAAGTTCAAGATATCGGTTGAACGTAAGAGAAAACAGAACGAAATAACACACCAATCGTCAGAACGATCCTCACATCAATTGATTTGCGATTTTCAATATTATGACGTATAACCAACGACAGCAAAACTATTAATTGGCTACTATTCCTTGCATGAATACCAAAAATAGAATTACATTTTCAGGTATTTATTCTATTTCAAATAATTTTAAATATAACTTTGAAAGGAAGAGCAATATGTCTTGTAAACAATATATTTCCTACTAGAATAAATTGTATTTATTTGTAATAAATGTACTTTTGAGGAATTTAAATATTTACTTAATTATATACCATAGACTAAAAATATTACTAAACGTTTCAAATATGTATATATTATAAAGAATAAAAGAAGATTTATTTACAATGAATGCACCTGTGAAAACAATACTCAGATAGCATTTTTTTTTAGCTGTTTGTGGAGAGCTTTCTAGCTCTTCTTCTCGACTCCCACGCTGTATATTCTTTGCGGAAAAATAAGAAACTTGTTTGTGTACTTTCTGATTGCATCACAGGCTTCCGTTCCTTACTGTAGTTGCACTTCTTATAAACTATTCGCATCTTCGACTAAGAATTTTTACGGGAAACTGCTTTTAGGATAGATCGCGCAAAACGAGAGAGAGAGAGAGAACGGAACTAGCAGAATAAAACGAACAAAAAATGTATTCAAATTTCTGATTTTTTTTTTCGAAAAGTCCTCTATTGGATGGGGGGGGGGTGAGTAGTGGAAGGAGAATGCCCAAGGCGTTAAATAAACATCTCAAAACCTTTTTCAAAAGGTAAAAAGGACAAAAAGAAAACTAAAAAATAACGAATGGAATAAGAATAAAGAAAATGGGAAAAAAGAACGTTTTTACAGCGTAACACGTGGTGCAGTAAACACCTTGAGAGTTGGAACGTTAGTGTGAAAGGGGGCGAAAAATAAAATAAACAAAAATTGTAAACTGACTGAGGGGTTGGGATGGAGAAATACAGAACGAAAAAAAAAATCCTCCGAGGAATATACCTTTGAATTTTCAGTCGGATATACTTATTGGTTGAATATATTTTCATCCCCTTCTTTCCATTGAAAAATCTGATGTATGTATATTTTTTTTTTTATTTGCCTTTCGTTCTCGCCGTTTTTAGCTGGTACAAAAAAGGATTGAAAAGAAGTGAAGAGATTCAGCGTGAGATGCGCAGACTGTACCGCTGGGATTTTCCAGCCGTTGTGATTGAAAATTAGCTAAATTACTTAGTATTTGATTATCGGAGTATATCTTCATCGAACCTGTTATATTCTGGTGAATGTGTCGGTATCCGAATTAATACGTTTGCCAGAGGTTCTGTTAACTTCTATATCGTTTTCATTGAATTTCTGATGAAATAAACGGAAATCTAAAGATTGTTTTTTTGTTTGTTTCCCTAGGGCCGTCTTGCTGTTTGAATGACGCGAAAGGTATTTGATTTAAATTTTCAGTCTAAACAATTTTATCAAGAACAGTTTTTTTTTTTTTTTAATTCCCAGGCGTAACTGTTAGTGGATCTCGAAGCAATGTTTTCAATTTTTGTTGGATTACTTTGTATTTTTAGAAAGCACTTTGACTGAATTTGTTGGTTGAGGATACAGTAAGAGAGATGAATAATCTCTTAAAAAGTATATTACATTGAATGATTTCACAAAATAAATGCTGCTCAGGATGTAGATAAAGAAATTTTAATATTATACGGTTTATGAGCAATCTTTTAAAATTGTTTAATTTCTCAAAGCTAAACTTATTTTTAAGACTGCAAAGGTAATACAGTAAAAAGAAAAATTATTTAAAATTTAGTTAGCTAGAAAAATATTAAAAAATAATAAAATCCGTAAATTGCATTTTTGAAGCGCTGTGTAAAATGTAATTACCTAAATACTCGAAATTTTAAGCCAAATAATTTATATGTTATATTTTTTTTTTTTTAAATACTCTATGCAATACTGTCTTTAAATATTAAGTATGATTACTACATGCAAGGATATTTTCGTAAGTTCTAGTAGTCAGGGTATGAATTGGCAAAAATAATGCTAAATTGTAAATATTTTTGATTTTTTTTTTTTTGTATTCTGCATTAGAAACTACACTATATAAATAAGGATAATAATCCTTTTAAAATGAAAATCAAGGAATTTCAAATTTGTTCCACTGAAATGCATCAAGAAGCGTCATCAGGTGTCATTACTGCTGATTATGATTATCTCAATTTTATCTGTTCAACCACCAAACATATCCCATTCAGAAATCACATCAAATCATTCATGAAATTTTAACTGATAATTTAAAAAATTGTTTTAAATTTAAATAATTTAAAATTATTATTCATAATAAAGTATTGAATTAAATATTTCCCCAAATAATAAATAAAAGTAATCATTTCGTCATTATTATTATATTTTAGAACTGAAATGCCTTTTCTAATTTAACATTAATAAGTTGTAATAATTGATTATCTATTATTAACTCGTTTATAATTGCAAAACTGAGGAATTTGTAACTGCTAATTTATTTGGTATTTTATAAAATCATAATTATGTAATGAATAGTGTTAAAAGAAGCTTAGAAATTCTCGAATGACATGACATATTTTTCAACTAAACTAGAAAATTAATAATTAAATCTTTAATTTTAATAAAGTTTAAAGGCTCAGCATAATTTATAATTATTTTTGTTCAACAATAACTTTATTATTATGATCATAATTTTTTAAATTCTTATGCCTTATGAAAAATTTATACGAATTATTTAAATTCACATTTTTAAGCAAGTCATATTAAATATCACATTGCAAACAAATATTTCAAGATTTTCAATTTAAAGATGCTAAATCTTTGCTTGGCTGTTATTTTTTAATTAAAAAAACAGTATTTTGTGACACATTTAAATACTCAGTAAAATCATGTTTAAAGAAATATCCGACATGAATATTTCAAATTTTATTATGTAATAAAACATTTAAAACTTTAAAAATTGTTATTTATAAATTAGATTTTAAAACAAAAAGAAAAATCCAAAAAAAAAAAATTTTCACTGATAATGAATGACCTTATAGAAAGACACTTTACATTATATATTAAAAAAGTACGTTTCTGCTAAATTATATATTTATGGATTTACATTTGTGTAAAAATCATAATATAAATTTTTATATTATTCAGTGCTACATAAATAAAATTGTTTATGTTCGGAAAAAAAAATAGAACGTAGTAAATTCTCCATTATATTATTGTTCTATAGTTTATTTCTGCAAATATTTGTATAGCTACATATTGTTCTGTTTCAAAATGCCTCCCATATAAGTTTCCCAGAGAAAAAAATAGTTTTCTTTTAACTCTTTTATAACTTCGGACTTGGAAAGGAGAACGTGTTTGTGCTTAATAAAATAACATTCTCTTGCATGATGAAAGCCGGTCTTATAAATATAGTTTATTAGTCTTCTTATACTGCATCTAACTGCAAAAAATTATGCTCCAAACATGAAATTTTTCTTTTATCTAGACACAATAGTAAATTATACATGATTTTTATACTAGATATACAATAATTTTTTTAGATATCTACAATAAAATAATACAGAACGTGCTTATAACACAAACTAGGTCTGAAATCATATCAAATTCTGAGTTGCAATATAATTTTAAAAATAATATATATGATTAAATACAAAAAAAAAAACTATATCTAGTAATTGCAAAAATAAGGATAATTTTGTTCGATTGCACGATGAAAACTTGTCTTATAAATATAGTATATTATTCTGCTTATATTAGAACTAAATGCAAAAAAAATCTGCTCCAAAATATATATATATTTTTTTCTTTTTATCTAGATAAAATAGTAAATTACAGAAGGCTTCTATAACACAAATAAGTTCTGAAATCATATCGACTTTCAATTTATAATTGTATAACAATATATATCTTTAAATATAAGACAAACTACATATCGCTGAATATCTGGTAAATTAAAAATTATAGGTAATTTTTACTTTAAAAAATATCTTATAATTATACTATTTTTCATTATAAGGGGCGCAAAAAGTGGCCCAAGTCCAACATAGGGGTCCAAGTTCTACTACCTACTGGTAGATTCTAAAACATGAAACGTTTCCATTTTACGGAATAGGTTTGTCAGCTCTACACTGAACGCTGCAAATGAGCAAAGACGCATTCAAAAACTCATACCTACGCACTTAATTAAATATGCAATTGCAGTTGATGGTGCATATATATTCGAATATACATCTTTAACCACTCGTTTACCCACTACTCGTTACTCATTTTTTACTCGTTTTTACCACATGTTTATCGTACATATTCATATGTACGAGGCGTACATATTCATATGTACGCCTAAACATGTATCACTATTCACAGAGAAATACCTGTTTATGCGTACATATCCATATACGTCTTTTTAAACATATACATGTACAATTATTAACCTACAAATAAAGTCTTAATTTTAAGAAAGTTGAATTTGATTTGCAAAATGTTTAATTTGATTTGCTTTGGTTTGCAAAATATTTAAAATTATTTGCCAAACCTATATAATCTAAAGTTATTTCACCTACATATTAATTCATCTTAAATTTATTGTAATATATATGCAGTGAGTTAATATAAGGAGAATATAACACATTTTATTAAATTATGAAAGACTTTTATAGATATAGAAATTCATTTACAAGCAAACTTTGAACATTCTATATTTTATCGGATTATTTTTGACAATTATATTTTTACTATAAGTGACTTTTAACATATATATATAGAAACATTGTAACAATTTTTTCACTGTACAATAATATTAAAATTACCCACCTTATTTTCAATACTGACAGCAAAAATAAAAATAATTATATTTACTGATCAATAAAAAAAAAATGTGAAATAATTTATAAACATAAAATTTATAAGACGTTGTCAGTTCAAAAAAACTATACATATTTTGATATCAATATATCTTCGAGCAGTAATTATATATATATATATATATATATACTCAAGAGCCAAAACATTATGACCACCCCTACATTTTGCAATGAACTCGCCTGGTTGACGTGGAAAGCACGTGATCATTGGAAGTGGTATTTAACTGCTGCTGGTGAGTCTGGAAGAATCATTCTTTCACTTACTTCTGTGTGTGATGGGAAAGGCTGCAGATCTAAGCGACTTTGATAGAGGACAGATTGTAATGGCTCGAAGGCTTGGAACAAGTATTTCCGAAACTGCACGACTCGTGGGTTATTCGCGATCTACAGTTGTTAGTACTTATGCAAAGTGGATGAATGACGGTGAAACCAGCAGTGAACGGGAGAGAAAAAGGTTGCCTGATCAGATGAATGCAGGACCAAGTAGAATAGTCATTTCAGCGGACACTGTTGGATGTGGGCGCGTCCCACTCGATCATCGCCAACTGCGCCTGCGTTGGGCCCGGGAACATCGTTGCTCCCATCAATGTCTGGTCGAGGTCATACACAGGCCTGTGGTGGCGGTATTATGCTTTTGGGGGACATTCTCTTCTCTGGGCATCTCTGGGACCCGTGGTTGTGGTAGAGCAAAAACCAGGAATGCTACAGGGTATCTGAACAACATTGCAGACTAGTTGCACCCTTACATGGCCTCTGTTTTTCAGCTGGAAATGGAATGTTCCAACAGGACAACGCCCCTTGTCACAAGTCTAAAATTGTGGTGGAGTGGTTCCAGAAATATGATGCTGAATTCCAGTTAATTGTCCTCGCCGCCTAACTCACCGGATCTTTGATCCGATAGAACACATTTGGGATGTCCTGGGACGGGCTCAGAGTTCAAAGACCACCAATTCGCAATATCTCGGATTTGCGTGACCGTTGCTTAAACATCTGGTACAATCTGTCTCCGGCCATCTACCAAGGACTTGTGGCATCCATGCCAAGGCGGGTTGAAGCTGTTTTGCTCGCCAAAGTTGGAGCTAACTCGTTATTTACAGGTGGTCATAATGTTTTGGCTGTGTTTATATATCTTGGGTGTATATATATATATATATATATATATAAGTCCATATCAAGCAGTTTTAATACTATTATTCAAAATTGGGAAAAAATAAATGATTAATATAAGCACTATATTCAAGTACTTCATTAACTACTTTAGAAAAACGAAGAAAATACAATTTTTATTTTTACTGTACAGCGATAAAGAAATTGACCACCTTCTTTACAATATTGACAGAAGAAATAAAAATAATAATAATAATTTCCTACTAGTAAAAAAATTCTAATAATTTATAAAATACTTTAATTTTTATATTTTATTATAAGGAATGTCTATTTGAGGCTGTCAGTTCGAGAAAGAAAGAGGATTGCAAATGTAAATCACCGTCTTTACAGATATTTAAGTCCATATCAAATGTTTCTCAATAGTAATTAGGAACAAATAAATGATTAATACAAACTCGATATTCAAGTGCTTCATTATCTGCTTTTTGCTGAAAGGAAGATGATTGCAAATTTAAATTACCTCTGGGCAGTGCAGAAAGTTCCCAATGGTAAAAGACAGCACACACTAACTAACTCATACTCACAAAAAAAATACATATTTGTCCTTGCAATTTCTCTTTCAATACTCAGTTCGAGCAAATATTTAATTCAATAACAATTAAAGTAAATTTTGGCTCCTACAGTGAAGATTTACAAGGATTTTTCACTTCACAGGAGAATAACTTTTTTTCTCTTTTGATAAGAGAAAAAAAAGTTATTGAAATTAAAAGTTAAAAGTTATGTTGAAATTGGTCAGTTTCCATTAATTTTATTTAGTTTAGTTGAGCCGTATCTCAAATTGTCGCTCACTGCAGCACAAAGGCTCGCTATAAATATGCCGTACTTCATTAAGAATGATAAAGAATTCTCCAGTCATTAAGAGCCCTTCTTAATGAATAATTTTTACTTCTTTTCATCCCGACACATTAATTAAAGGAGAAAAGCCTTCTTTTTTAAAATGCTATACTTTCCCCTTTATTCCTTTATACTTCTAATTTTCAGAATTACCAGATGGTACGGTATATTAATTTTTATTTCTCCTTCCAAGTTTATCGAAGGAATACATATATTGTAAACTTCTTTCATTATGCTTGAATGCATTTTCAATCTCTCCTGTCTTCGCTGTTGAGCAGTTAAAAAGCTAATTAAAATTCAGTTGGGATGAGTAAGTTTCCTTAAAATTAAATTGAGATATAAATTTGTAATATTCATCAGCTAAAAAATATGTTATTAACTTTGAAATATTTTATTTTCAGTCATTATAATTTCACTCTTTATAATTAATTATAACCTAAATTTTCAAAATTGTTGACTATTTAGAATGTCATATATTATTATTATTATTAACTAAAGCTTTTAAGTTATATTAGATGGAATTATTAAAAATTTTGGATAACTTTTAAATTTTTCTTTGATAGAAGCACTGTTAATTATTAAATATTAAATTAAGTACTCCAAGTTAATTTGACAATTAAATGAGTAATTTAAAGAATACATATTATGATTTATCATAATATGTATTCTTCATCATATTCATCATAATATGTATATGTATTCTATAATATGTATATTCTCATTATATTTATAATCTGTTATTTCCATTTTAATTTCCCTGGGAATATACAAGTTTTTAGTATGAAAAAATTTATCATCATCGTCATCATTGCTGCAACAGCCCTATTGTGGCCAAATGGCAGTCTGCTACTGAGAGATTGCGAGAGGAAAGATGTTGTTTTTTTTTTTGTGGTACGGTTGTCAACCCTATTCCCAACGCTCATATAAGAGAGCGGGACCTACGATTTAAAGCGAATTCCGTACCACTACTAAAGTTCATGGCAACGCCGGGACTTGAACCCGAAACCTGTTTCCTCGAGCGCGCAGAGCTAGTCACTCGGTTAACAGGTCACATGAAGAAATTAGGAATCGTAATATATTCTACTAGGCGTTCGGTGCCACAGGTTTCGGTTCGAGTCTCGGTTGTGTCATTTATGCTTGTAGTGATTCAGAATCCCCTTTAAACCGTAGGTCCCGGTGTGCATGACTGTAGAGCGTTCAGCGTAAGGCTAAGAACCCTATACCAAAAAAGATATATCCTGTCTAGATATCTGCCAGTAGGCTAATAGCCTTGGCCTACTATGGGCTGTTACGCTAATGAAAAAAAAGAAAGAATGTATTTGTTCTGTTCGGTCATTTTGTTGCCAATTTGGTATAACTAGACCTGGATTACGCTTCAACGTGGATTTCGATCCCCTAACAAACATCCCTGCCACCGCCGATATTCGATCTTAAAGCCTGATATACCAAAGGAAGAAAGAAGAACAATATATTCTAGCGTAAATATAGTATTTTAATTATATCATTAATTTTTCATTCCATCAAAAAATGTATTTAAAACGAAATGAAAAATACATTAGAAATTATAGTCATTATTATATAATTATTATTGATTATTATTTTATAATTATTACAGATTATTTACGATCATTAAAATAATGAAATTATTAGATTATCTTAATAAATTAACCTTTATATTAGCAATTACAAGATATTAAGCGATGTATAGATTTTTTTATATTTAAACATATATATATTATATTATATTGGAATTTGGAATATGATATAATTTCAGACCTGTTCATGTTATAAAATAAATAAATAAATAATGTAATTTACTATTTTATCTAGATCTATCTTCTGTAATTTACAATTTTATCTAGATAAAAGAAAAAAAAATATGTTTGGAACGGATTTTTTTTTTTTTGCATTTATATGTAGTAACTATAAGCAGACTAATATACTATATTTATAAGAAAGGGCTTCATCGAGCAAGTGAATAAAATTACCCTTATTTTTGCAATTAACAGATATTTATATATATATATATATATATAATTTAATTAAGTATATTGTTTTAAAATTATATTGCAATTCAGAAGTTGATATGATTTCAGAGCTTATTTGTGTTATTAAAACATTCTGTAATTTACTATATTATCTAGATAAAATAAAAAATTATGTTTTGTAGCAGAATTTTTTTGCAATTAAATGTAGTATAAGCAATCTAATATATTATATTTATAAGACAGGGTTTCATCGTGCAAGTGGACAAAATTTTATTGAGCATAAACACGTTCTCCTTTCCTAGTCACGATGTTATAAAAAAGGGTTAAAAAGAAAACCCTTTCTTCTGCTCCGTGTCTGAAGGAAGGGAACAGTGACTTCTTGGAAGACTTTTTATGGGGAACAAACCGCATTTAGTATCGTATTGGAGGTAAACCGGGAAATTTCCACTGGGTAGTCCAACTAACGAAGCTAAATGTTGCATATTACAAACGCCTTCGAGGATCCTCTATTTGAAACAGTGTCTACAACAAAGCCGCCAGCGGATTGAACATCAACCTAATGCACACTAGCGGCGCACGTTGCCACTGAGCCACAAGTCAACTTTTTGTTTTATCTAAATAAGTATTTAAAACAAAATGAAAAATACATTGCAGTTTACTATCATTATTGATCATTATAATTATTATTGATTGTTATCTGCATAATTATTACGGATTATTTAGGATCATTAAAACTAACATAATTATAAGATATTTTTAAGTAAAAATTACCAGTATTTTTGCAGTTACCAGATATTTAGCGACTTATTGAATTTTTTTTTTTTTTTACTTGACTTAAACATATTTATCGTTTTAATTATATTTCAATTCAGAAGTTGATAAAATTTCAAATCTTATTTGTATATAAATACCTTCTGTAATTTACTATTTTATCTAGATACAAGAAGAAAAATTATGTTTTAGAGAATAATTTTTGCATTTAGATCTAGTATAAGAAGATTAATATACTATATTTATAAGAAAGGTTTTCATCGTGCAAGTAAACAAAATTTTATTCAGCGCAAACACGTTCTCCTTTCCAAGTCACGAAGTTATAAAAAAGGGTTAAAAAGAAAACTAATTTTTTTCTGTGCAAACCTATCTGTAATGCATTTTAAAACAAAACAAAAAATATGTAGCTATTCAAATATTTCAGAAAAAAATATAGAATAATAATATAATGGAGAATTTGCTGCATTCTTTTTCTTCGAACATAAAACAATGATATTTATGTAGGCACTGAATAATATAAAAATTTATGAGTACTGATTTTTACTCAAATGGAAATCCATAAATATCTACTTTGATAGAAACGTATTTCTGAATAAATAACGTAAACTTCCGTCTTTTAAGGTCATCATCAGCGAAAAATATATTTTATTTTTTTCTTTCTGTTTTAAAATCTAATTTATAAATAGTAATTTTTAAGGTTGCAAATTTTTAATTATGTATGAAAATGTGAAATATTTATGTCAGGTATTTCTTTAAATATGATTTTATTGTGTATATGTAAGCTTTAAAAGCTATTAGCTGTCACAAAATGTTGTTTTTTTATTTAAAAAATATTAGCAAAACACCCTCTTTAAAATGAAAATCTTTTGAAAATCATGAAATATTTGTTTCCAATGGAATATTTACATGATTTGCTTAAAAATGGTAAGTATATTCATAAGAATGGTAAGTAAAGTAATTCACGAATTTTTCATGATGGTATTAAGTAATTCGTATGAATTTTCAAAAAGCAAAAGATTTTAAAAATTATGTGCATATTAATAAAGTTATTGTTTAAAAAAGGAATTAAAAATTATGCAAAGTAAATAGAAATTACCAAGTATTTTATAAAAATCACGATATTATTAATTTTCCAGATTAATTGAAGCATTTATCATGTAATTCAAAAATTTCTAAGCTTCTTATAACATTGTCCGTTATAAAATTAAGATTTCATAAAGAACCAAATAAACTAACTACTAATAGTTCCTCAGACTTCAAATTATGAACAAATTTATAAAAGTGGATCAATTATTAAAACACATAAATGTTAAATAATAAATGAATTTATTTCAGTACTAAAACGAATTAAAATGTCAAAAAAGGTTATTTATTAAATATGTAATGAAAATTTCGATCTGAAAGCTATTCAATGCTTTTTATGAATACGATTTTAAAATTATTTAGCTTAATAATGAAAATTTAAGTTATCAGTAAAAAGTTTTCAGCGTATAAAAATTATGTGCATACATATTATACGTTATATTCTTTTATTAAAATAGTTAAACATTTTCAAAGTTAACTGCAAAATTACCAAAAATATTATAAAAATCAAGATTTAATTATTAATTTTATAGTTTTCTGAAATCTTCACCATGTAATTAAATAATTTCTAAGCTCTTTGTAATACTATTCTTTTTATAATTACGATTTTATAAAATACCAGATAAACAAGACTTCAGAAGAATACGATAACAAGGTAAGATAGGCTCAAATACCAAATAGTGGAGAACAGATAATCACAAGTTCCTCAAAATTGAAATTTTAAACAAATTTATAAAAATTGATCAATTATTAAAGCACTTAAATGATAAATTAATAAATGAATTTCTGTCCTAAAACCAAATAAAAAATACAGATATGATTACATTATTTACTATTTATGAAAATATTCAAATAAATTATATATTATACACTGAAGTGACAAAAGTCATGGGATACCTCTTAATATCGTGTCGGCCCTCCTTTCGCCCGGCGAAGTGCAGCAACTCGACGTGGCATGGACTCAATAAGTCGTCCGAAGTCTTCTGCAGGAACATTGAGCCATGCTGTCTCGATAGACGTCCATAATTGTGAAAGCGTTGATGGTGCAGGATTTTGGGCACGAACAGACTTCTCGATGATGTCCCATAAATGATAGATGGGATTCATGTCGGGGATCTAGGTGGCCAGATCATTCGTTGGAATTGTCCAGAATATTCTTCAAACCAATCGCGAACAGTTGTGGCCCAGGTGACATGGCTCATTGTCATCCATAAAAATCCCATCGTTGTTTGGGTACATGAAGTCCATGAATGGCTGCAAGTGATCTCCAAGTAGCTGAACATAAGCATTTCCAGTCAATGTTCGGTCCAGTCGCACCAGAGGACCAAGTCCATGACATGAAAAACAGCCCACACCATTACGGAGCCACCACCAGCTTAAACTGTGCCTTGCTGACAGTTTAGGTCCATGGCTTCGTGGGGTCTGCGCCACACTCGAACCCTACCATCAGCTCTTACCAACTGAAATCGTGACTCATCGGACCAGGCCACGGTTTTCCATTCATCTAGGGACCAACCGATATGCTCACGTGCCCACGAGAGTCGCTGCAAGCGATGTCGTTCTGTCAGTAAAGGCACTCGAGTCGGTCTTCTGCTGGAATAGCCCAAGAAAGCCAAATTTCTCCGCACACTTCTAACAGACAAGTCCCTTGTACGTCCCACATTGATTTCTGCGGTTATTTGACGCAGTGTTGCTTCTGTTAGAATTTACGACTCTTTGCAGACGTCGCCGGTCTCGGTCGTTAAGTGCAGGCAGTCGACCACTGCGCTGTCCATGGTGGGATGTTATGCCTGAAATTTCATACTCTCGGCACACTCTTGACACAGTGGATCTGGGAATGTTGAATTCACTAACGATTTCCGAAATGGCATGACCCATGCGTCTAGCTCAACTAACATTCCGCGTTCAAAGTCTGTTAATTCCCGTCGTGCGGTCATCATCACGTCAAAACCTCTTCACATGAATAACTTGAACAGAAATGAAAGCTCTGCGAAAGCACTGCGCATTTATACCTGTTCTACGCCCGGCTACTGCCATCTGAAAATTTGCATATTGCTATCCCATGACTTTTGTCACTTCAGTGTATATTTACTATTTGTGAAATATTCAATCAATAGTTTATTCAATACTTCATTATGAATGAGATTTTAAAATTATTTATGTTAAAAAATTAAAATTAAAATTATCAATTAAAATATTATAATATTTTATTTATTAATTAAGAAGTTAATTAGTTGACTTATTTAATTTTACATAAACATTCATTATGAAATATGATGAAAAATAAATGAAAAACTAAACTAACTAACTAACTAAACAAAAAAAAATGATACAATACAATAATAAAACTGGTATTGAAAATTCCCGTCTCTTATTTTCCACTGCAGCATCAGATTAGTATTTTTAAATGTCCGCGATTCCAGCAATTGTAATCTAAATTAGTTAAACCAGATTTAAGATACTTTAATATTTTACTAAATACCAAATCAATTATAATAATACCAAAAAATTATTAAGTTTCTAGTTTTCTAAAAGCAACTAACATGTAATTCACGAATTTCTAAGCTTCTTATAACGCTATTCATGGCATAATTATTATTTTATAAAATACCAGTTAAACTTACTATTAGAAGTTACCCAGGTTTGTAAATATAAACGAGTTTATAATAATTTATCAATTATTAAAGCACACAAATGTTAAATTAATTAATGAATTTCAGTTCGAAAACATATTAAAATAAAAAATAATGAAAATGTTACTTTTATTTGTTATCTATGAAATATTATAATTCAATACTCTATGCTGTATAAAATTTTTAAATTACTTAGGTTAAAAAATGAAAATTTAAATTACCAATTAACATATTATGATATTTTGCATATGAATTGAGAATTCAGTTAGTTGACTTATTTAATTTTATATAAAAATTCATTACAAAATTGGATTCGAAACTAAACAATATGATACAATAATTTAATAAACACTTACATTGAAAATTTCTTTCTTTTATTTTCGTCTGCATCTTTACATTAATGTTTTAATATAACTACATGTCTAATAATTGCAATCTGAATTTATTAAAATAGATTTCAGATGCTTTAAAATTTTACTTCAATTATTTATTAATTATGCACCTATAGATTATTTGTTTTTTAAAAAAACATAATGTAATAGTCTTTTCAGTTTAACCATGCACATTACTCATGAAAATGAAAATCCTTTTCATGTTAACTACATAAATATTCTATTCATAGAGCCCCAAAACCTAAATGACCTAATTAATTAAAAACATATTTAACTAGTTATCACTTATAAAATTAAGAAACTAAAAAAAAATGATAAGTTAGCACAATAATCCATACTGCAATCATCCTCAACTTATTTTAGAAGGATTACAGTGAATAAGTAATCGGTTAATGAGCATCGAGAAATAAATAGAAACAAAAAAGTCTTTTCAACCGAAAATTACCTCCGGGAAAAAATAATTTCCAAAATAATTTAAAAAAAAAAAAATTTTAATTATCCAAATGTGACATAAAAGATAAATAATTCACTGTGCAATTGCAATAAAGAATCAGCATCACTTGTCAAAACATGGAGTCTTGATCCCATCGCCTCAATGAATTCTGAGGAAATATTTAAGTCCCGTGAAAGGACTGAATGATTCTATGTATCTGCATTATCCTGTCCGTCTCTCGTTCCATCCCATGTTCTTCTTTCTGGAAGAGATCCTTTGAAATCGTGAGCAAACATTCCACGAATTCTATCGAGATCTTGTTTTCCATGAGCACAATCTTCGATTCAGACAGCATTGACTCAATATTAACGTACCATCTGATATTTCTTTGAAATGAAGGGATTTTGAAGATTTTTTCTAACAAAGTTTCGCGAAGTGATTAAATCTTTTGATATGCCGCGCATTTGATGGCGATTTTATTTTTGCATGTGCTTTTGAGATTCTTAATAATTTAAGAAATTATTTCAGGCTTTACAAGTTGTTCAAGATTTGTTGAAAATGAAAATTTTTAGTGCTTATAATATCACAACCAGAAAAACTGGTACGGTTATTAGTATGCACCTGCTTATAACTTTTATGGCATTAAAAAGTTGAGTAACTAAGAAATTTCTTTAAACCATATTCGTTTAAAATTAATTTTGATTATTAAAAAAACTTAAGGGAATTCATGTTTAAAATTCAAAGTAAATATATTTGAAATTGTTTGCTTACTATATATCTTATAAAGATATATCTTAAAATTTATTATCCGTAATATTTCCAATGGATAATGTTATATGCAAATATATTTTAAACCATTACGATTGTTTATATTTTTTATAATTAATTTGATAATTATTTTTTTAAATATTACGACTATTAATTTATATAATTATTTTTAATTATTAATTATAATGTTTGTATATAATTCTTTTCAACTAATGTGGTTTAGTGAGAATAAAATATGTCACATTCAACATGGAGACAATTCTGTAGGCAGATATTTCAGAAGGAAAATAGACAATTATTTGCCACTGTAATGCTTAATTCTAGACTACTTAATGATATAAATGCATCTTTAAGTAATCAAATATTTTGGTGTTATGAAATTATCTTTACATTACCAAAGTAGAGTACTTTTTTAAATATTTCTTCTATTTTAATTAATTTTAAAAGACATCTTTAAAACAAAGAACTAAATTTTAGTAATTTATATATATGTTTTTGAAAAAGTAGAAATTGAATTTATTTGGTAGTAAATGTATTTTCACCAAATAAATACTTGTTTGATGATATGCTATAGACTAAAAGTATTTCTAATCATTTTAAATATGAATATATTACAAATAAAAAAATATTTATTTACAAGAAAGTCGCCTGTAAGAACAATACCCAAACTTTATTTTTCTAGCAGTTTAAGGAGAGATTTCTAAAACTGCTTCTAAAAATTTTCTCGACTCCATGCTATATATCTTTGCGAAAAAAAATAAGAAATTTGTTTGTCTGCTCTTTTCTGATTGCATCGTAGGCTTTCGTTTCTTATAGTATTTGCACTTCTTGTGAACTACTCACATCTTTAACGGATTTTGGACAGGGACAGTGAACGGGGGGTTAGAAAATTAGGGGGTGCGACTAAGAGTTTGTACGGAAAGCTGCTTTTGGGACAGATCGCACAAAACGAGAGAGAGAACAGAATTAGTAGAATAAAACGACCGAAATATATTCGATATTCTGTTTTTATTTTTCATTTTCAAAAATAACAGCATTGGTTGAAAGGGGGAGGGGGTGTGCGACGAGAATGACCAAGGCATTAAACAAACACCTCGAAAACCTTTTCAAAAAGGTAAAAACGACAAAAAGAAAAAGAAAAAATTGGAATAAGAATAAGGAAAATGGGGAAAAAAAAAGAACGTTTTACAGCGTAACACGTGATGCAGTAAAACACCTTGAGAATTGGAACGTCGAGTATGAAAGGGGTGAAAAAATAAAAATAAAAGAAAAATTGTTAACTGACTGAGGGGTTGGGGAATTGCAGAATGAAAAAACACTCCGAGGAATATCCCTTCGAATTTTTAGTCGGATATACTCATTGGTTGAATATATTTCCATCTCTCCTTCCTCCACTGCAAAACCTGATTTTTATTTATTTACGTTTGGCTCTCGCTGTATTTAGCCTGTACAACAGGGATTGAAAGGAAGTGAAGAGATTCAGTGGGAGATGCGCAGACTGTCGTTCCAGCCGTTATGATTGAAAAGGAGCTAAACAACTCAGCATTTGATTATTGGGTATATCTCCCTCGAACCTGTTATGTTCTGGAGAATGTGTCGCCATCTGAATTAATACGTTTGCCAGAGGTCGCGTTAGCTTCTATAGAGTTTAAATTGAATTTCTGATGAAATAAACGAATTCTAAAGATTGATTCTTTCTGTTTCCCTTGAGCCGTCTTGCTTTTTGAATGACACGAAAGGAATTTGATTTAATTTTCCAAATTAAACAGTTTTATCTTTAAACAATTTTTAAATTTAATCCCCAGGCGTAACAGTTAGGTGATCTTGGATCAAAGTTTAAAATTTTGTTGGATTTGTACTTGTTCGTATATTGTTTTAATTTGGTATTTCAGAAAGCACTTTGTATTTGTAGGATGGGGACTCAATAAGGGAGACGAAAATTATTTAAAAAATTTCATTACATTTTATGATTTCTCAACCTACAAATTCATCCACGTATCAAGACCTTCCAACAAAAATTTGAAACATTGATCTTATATCCCATAACTCTAAAACCTGGGAATAAAATACCTTTACTTGATGAAATTGCTTAGCTTGAAAATTTAAATCAAATTCCTCTCGTGTCATTCAAAGAGCAAGACGGCCCAATAGAAACAGAAAAAAAATCAATCTTTAAATTCCGTTTATTTCATCGAAATTCAATGGAAACGATATAGAAGCTAACAGAACCTCTGGTAGACGTATTAATTCAGATGCCTGCACATTCTCCACAACATAACAGGTTCGAGGAAGATATACTCCAATATCAAATGCTGAGTTGTATTAGCCTTTTCAATCATAACGGCTAGAAGATCCCAGCTGTACACTCTGCGCATCTCACACTGAATCTCTTCACTTCCTTTCAATCCCTGTTGTACCGACTAAAAACAGCAAGAACTAAACGTAAATAATAAAAAAAAAAAATTCAGGTTTTGCAGTGGAAAGAAGGGGATTTAAATATATTCAACCAATGAGTATAACTGACTAAAAATTCTAAGGGATATTCCTCGGAGGATTTTTTCATCCATTCGCTACCCCTCAGCCAGTTTAAAATTTTTTTATTTTTATTTTGTCACTCCCTTTTACACTGACGTTCCAATTCTCAAGGTGTTTACTGCACCACGTGTTACGCTCTAAAAACGTTCTTTTTCCCATTTTCTTTAATCTTAATCCAATTTTTTTTTTCAGTTTTTCTTTTTTTGTCGTTTTTTTCTTTTTGAAAAAAGGTTTGAGATGTTTGTTTAACGCCTTGGGTATTCTCATCCAACTCCTCCCCGCCTCCAACCAATGCTGGTCTTTTCGAAAATATAAAAAAAGAAAATCGATTATGTTTTTCGATCGTTTTATTTTGCTAGTTCTGTTCTCTCTCTCTCTTTTTTTGTGCGATCTATCCGAAAAGCAGATTTCCGTACAAACTCTTAGTCACCCCCCTTACTTTTTCACCTCCCCCGTCCACTGTTCCTGCCCAAAATCCCGTTAAAGAAGCGAATAGTTTATAAGAAGTGCAAATACAGTCAGAAACGAAACCCTGCGATGCAATCAGAAAGCACACAAACAAGTTTCTTATTTTTCCGCAAAGAATACACAGCAAGAAGTCGAGAAGATGAGCTTAGAAAGCTCTTCTTAAACTGCTAGAAAAATGCTATCTGGGTATTGTTTTCTACAGGCGTATTCAATGCAAATAAATCTTCTTTGTAATATATTCAGATTTAAAATGTTTAGTAATACTTTTAGTCAATGGCTTATCGTTAAACGAATATTTAAATTGAGTAAAAGTACATTTGTACCAAATAAATCCAATTTATTCCATACAAAAATATATTACTTACAAAATCGGTAGCTCTTCGTTTTAAGGTTTGTTAAAATTAATTTAAATAAAAGATATATTTAAAAAAAAGTATATCTATTTTTGTAATTTAAAGTCATATTCGTATCAAACAAAAGAGTTGATTAAAATGTCTTTAAGCATTTTATCCAATCTAACTACTAGAAACAAACTGTTTTTTACAATATTAAATATTAAATTGTTGTTATTATTTTGTCCAAATTAAAAAGTCGTAATTACTTTTATAATTACTTTTCATTTACACTTTTCGTAATTACTTTTCGTTAGTAATTACTTATCATCTTTATTATATAATAAATACAAAAAGTTTTCATAAAATGTATTCTCAATGTGAAATGTGAATTTCTGAAAGGGTGACACATATTCGTATCGATTACGTACTTCTATACTTAACATTGATATAGTCAAAGTGGGTGGGGAATCCACCCATTTCGAACGGAAATTATGTTCTAGTTTCTAAATTTATCTTCTTTTCTCACTATTCATTCCCAGTATTGAAATTGTTTTGTTGATTATTCAACTATTTCAGTTGAAATATTTTGAAGCCCCGTAGAAAATAAACCATTTTGGTGTTGGATTGAAAAGTATTCGTATACCATAGGAAGATTCATTATAATCATATTGGGCAATGATTTTCCGTCTCAAAACTATGAGTTATTAAAATTTATATAAATAAATAATCAAATTGATATTCTAATAAATCATACAATTTAAATAAAATTAAAGTTGTATAAAACAAAATTATACGCATTTTTAAAATTATGTTACCTTCTGAATTATTTTTATAAAATTCCTGCTTTTCTGAATCGAGCAACTTATTTTAATTTACCAATAAACATTAGCTCAAACCATTTATATAGTAGAAAATATATTATAATTAATTTCTAGTAATTTAAAATATATTTGCATATTACGTTATCAACTGAAATACCGCGAATAATAAATATCATTATATGAGCCATATAGTATATAGACCAATTCAAAATATTCACTTTGAATTTGATACATGAATTTAATTAATAATCAAAATCTAATTTTGAAAACTTATATTTTTAAAAGAAATTCTGACTTAATCAACTTCTTTTAATGATATAAAAATTGTAAATCAATGCATAATAATAACTATACCATTTTATTTTGTTATAATTTTTCCATTTTAAACCAGATTTGAACAACTTTTAATACATGAAATTATATCTTAAGTTATTAAGACTCTCAGATACACATACAAAAATAAAAAAGCCATCAAACACGCGGCATATCAAAAGATTCAATCACTTCGCGACACTTGTTAGGAAAAATCTCCAAAATCCCTTCATTTCAAAGAAATATCAGATGATACGTAAATATTGAGTCAATGCCGTCTGAATTGAAGATTGTGCTCATGGAAAGCAAGATCTCGATGGAATTTGTGGAATGTTTGCTCACAATTTCAAAAGGATCTCTTCCAAAAAGAAGAACATGGGATGAAACGAGTGACGGACAGGGATAATGCATATATATATACTCATTCAGTCCTTTCACGGACTTAAATATTTGCTCAGAATTCATTGAGGCGATGTGGATCAAGACTCCATGTTTTGACAAATGATGTTGATGCTTTAAATTGTAATTGCACAGTGAATCATTTATCTTTTACATGACGTTTGGATGATTAAAAATATATTTTTTAAAATTTTTTTTGAAAATTATTTTTTCCGAGATAAATTTTGGTTGAAAAATCTTTTTGCTTTTATTAATTTTTCGTTAACCAATTAATAATTCATCGTATGTCCTTCTAAAGTAAGTAAAGGTTGATTCCAGTTATTTTCAGTTCAGTTTCAAATTTATAAGTGGTAACTAATTAAATATGCTTTTTTAATTAATTAGGTTAGTTATTTACTTTTGTGTAACTATGAATAGAATATTTATGTGCTTAGTATGAAAAGGGAATTTCATCTACATTTCATGCATGGTTAAACTGAAATGTATTTTACATTATGTTATTTTGAAAACAAATTTTAACCTATTTGGGCTCCATTAATAAATAATTAAAATAAATGTCTAAAGTATCTGAAATCTAGTTTAATTCATTCAGATTGCAGTTACTAGATTTGTAGACATTTAAAGATACTAATCTGAAGCTGCTGTGGAAAATAAAAGGAGATTTTAAATATGAGTGTTATTAATTTATTGTTTTATATTGTATTTGTTTAGTTTTTAACCACATTTCCCAATGGAAATTAATATAAAATTAAACAAGTCAACTAATTAATTTATCAAATCATATGTAAAATATCATAACACTTTAATTGACAATTTGAAGTTTTATTTTTTAACCTAAACAATTTTAATATCTTTTTCATAAGTAATGTGCATGGTTATACTGAAATGAAAAGTTATATTACATTTTTTTTGAAAAAAAATCTATAGATGTGCCATTAAGAAATAATTCAGTAAAGTATTTTCAAACATCTGAAATGTTTAATTAATTCAAATTGCAATTGTTAGATTTGAAGACTTTTAAAAATACTAACCTGAAGCTGAAGAGGAATATGAAAAGAAAGAAAATTTTCAATATAAGTGTTATTAATTTATTGTATCATATAGTATTTGTTTTTTTATTAACCCTATTTTACAATGAATTTTTATATAAAAATTAAATAAATCAACTAATTAATTTATCAAATCATATGTAAAATATTATACAATTTCAACTTAAATATAATTAAAATTTTCATTTCTTAACCAAAATAATTTTAATTTCTTATTCATAATAAAGCATTGAATAACTTTCAGATAAAAATTTTCCATATATATTCAATAAATAATCTTTTTTTGACATTTCTAATAAGTTTTAGAACTGAAATAAATTCATTTACTAATTAAACATTCATTTGTTTTAGTAATTTCTCAACTATTATAAATTTGTTTATAATCTGAAATTTGAGGAACTATTAGTAGTGAGTTTATCTGGTATTATATGAAATCATAATTATGTAACGAATAGTGTGTAAAAAAGCCTAGAAATTACTGAATTACATGAGAAATGCTTCAAGAAAACTAGATAATTAATAATTAAATCTTTTAAAAAAATCTTGGTAATTTTGTGTTAGCACTGAACAATTTTAATTCATTTTTTTTCATCAATAACTTTTTTTTATTCTGCATATAATTTATTTACTCTTATACATTATTCAAAAATTCATACGAATTACTTAAAATCGTTATAAGCAATTTGCTGGAATTTACTTACCATTCTTATGAATATACTTACCATTTTTAAGCAAATCATATAAATATCCCATTTCAAATAAGTATTTCATGATTATGAAGGAATTTTCATTTTAAAGATGTTGTTTTGCTGTTATATTTTAAATAAAAAAATAGCATTTTGAGACAACTAATAGCGTTCAAACCTTACATCATACTCAGTAAAACCATAGTCAAAAGTAATATCTGACAGAAATAATTCAAATTTCATTATATAATTACACGTTTGCAAGCTTAAAAATTACTGTTTATAAATTAGATTTTAAAAACAGAAAGAAAAAAAAATCTCAAATATATTTTTCGCTGATAATGACCTTAAAGGACGACAGTTTGCATTATATATTCAAACAGTTCGTTTCTACCAAAGCACATATTTATGGATTTTCATTTGAGTAGAAATCAAAACTCATAAATTTTTATATTATTCAGTGCTAACATAAATATCATTGTTTTATGATCGAAGAAATAAGAACACAACAAACTCCATTATATTATTATTCTATAGTTTCTTTCTGCAAATATTTCAGTAGCTGGATATTGTTTTCTTGTATCTACAATAGTAAAATATTTTTTAGATTATAAAAGATTTTTTAAAGAAAACTTAAAAAAAAAAAATTTTTTTTTTTGTATCTACACTATTAAATTACAGAATATTTTTATAATACAAACTTGGTATGAAATCATTTCAACTTCTGAACTGCAATATGAATTTAAAATAATATATATGATGAAATATAAGATAATCTATATATCTGTAAATATTTGGTAATTGCAAATTTAAGGGCAATTTTTATTTTAAAAATATCTTATATTTATACTATTTTCATTATCATCATCAGTGGCACAACATCCCAGTAGTATGTCAAGTCCTACTGGTCTACTGGCAGTTTCCAAATCATGAGATGTTTTCTTATTACGGGATAGGGTTGTCAGTCCTACGCCCTACACTTCAAATGCGCAAAGGTGCATACAAATGCGCATACATGTATACTTAAGAAAACATGCGATTGTAGTTGATGATACATGTATATTTGAGTATACATCTTTACCCAGCCATTGCATCACTATTAAAAATATATATTTTAGGCGTACATAATCACATACGTCCTTCTAAACATATACATGCACAATTATTAACCTACGAATGAAGTCTTAATTTTGAGAAGATTGAATTTGATTTGCAAAAAAAATTAATTTGATTTGTAAAGGTTTGCAAAAGGTTAAAAGGACTTGCCAAACCAGCATAATCCAAAGTTATTTCACCTATTTATTAAAATATTTTAATTATATTTGAATATGTATGCAGTGAGTTAATATAAAGAGAATACCGCATAAAACCCTTTCTAAGTTACAAAAAAAAAACATTTATAAAGATAGAAATTCATTTACAAGCAAATTTGAACATTCTATAATTTATCGGATCATTTTTTACCATTCTTTTTTATAAGTTGACTTTTAATATTACATTTATGTTATTTAAGAACATTCTAACTTTTCTTTCCCTATACAATAATATTAAAAGTACCCACTTATTTTCAATAATAAAATAAAAAATAATTATAATTGCGGATCAATAAAAATTTTTTAATAATTTATAAAATACTTTAATGTTTATATTTTACTTTTCTACTTTGATGCTGTCAATTAAAGAAAACTATTCATACTTTAATATCAATATATCTTCCAGCAGAAATTACATATATATAAAGTCTATATCATGTTTTTCTTAATACTCCTATTTAAAAAAATAGGAACAAAGATATGATTAATATAATTCAAATACTTCATTATCTGCTTTTGCAGAAAGGAAGAGGATGGCAAATTTTAATTACCTCTGGGCAGTGCCGAAAGTTAGCAATGGTAAAGGACGACACAACTAACTAATTACTACTCACAAAAAAAAGAATACATATTTATTCTTGCGATTTCTATTTCAATACTCAGGTTGTACAAATATTTAATTCAATAATAATTTAAACAAATTGTAGCTCCTAGTGTAAAGTCTTACAAGAATTTTTCACTTCACAGGAGAATAAATGTTTTTTTACTCTCTTATCAAAAATATTCAAATTCGCTAGTTTCCAATAACTTTATTTAGTTTAGTCGATTGTCGTCAAATTGTCGCTCTCTGCAGCACAAAGGCTTGCTATAAATTTGGGGCACTTCATTAAGAATCATAAAGAATTCTCCAGTCATTAAGAGCCCTTCTTAATGAATAATTTTTACTTCTTTTCATCCCGACAGACTTAATTAAAGAAGAAAAGTTTTCTTTTTTTTAAAAATTCTATTCTCTCCCCCTTTATTACTTCATACTTCTAATTTTCAAAATTACCAGATGGTACGGTGTGTAATTTTTATTTTTCTTCAAGTTTATCGAAGAAATATCTATATTGTAAACTTCTTTTATTATGCTTGGATGGCTTTTCAATCTCTCCTGCCTTAGCGGTTGAGCAGTTAAAAAACTAATTCGAATTTAGTTGTGAAGTTTTCTTAAATTTAAAGTGAGATATAAATTTATAATATTCATCATTCAAGAAATATATTATTAATTTTGACATTTTTTTTTTTTATTCACTGATTATAATTTGAGTCCTAATAATTATAACATGCATTTATAAAATGATTGATTTTTTTTTAAATGTCATATATTATTAATAACTAAGGCATTTAAATTATATTGTTAGACTGAATTATTAAAGTTTTTGGATAATTTTCAAATTTTTCTTTCATAAGAACATTGTTAACTTTATTAAACATTAGATTAAATACTTTCAGCTAATTTGTCACTTTAATATGTAAATTAGAAAAATATATATTTTTATTTCATTAACTTTTAAACAGCTATTTTCATTTTCATTTATCAGAGATCATATAAGATTTAGTAGGAAGAAATTAGGATTACTAATATATTCTAGTTGGCATTCAATTCCACTGGTTTCTTGTTCGATTCCTGTAATTTGGCTTAAAAATTTAGAGTGCTTTAGGTAATTAGTTCTTCCTTTGAAAAATGTTATGCGAAATTTTTTTTTTTTTAAATTTATATGTCTGTATATTGTTTATATTTAATTTTTTAAATTTGTTTTTAAGTATTTTTATCTAAATTTTAAATAATTTTTGTTTTTTTTGTATTGCCTTTTATTCTTCAAAATAAGTTGAACTTTGAGACATTAATGCACTTATAAAAAATTCCAAATAAAATATATAATATTTACATTTTCTTCGCTACATTCTGAGCAGGATCCAGTAAGAGAAATCATAGAATGTAATGAAATTTTTAAAATAACTTTCGCCTCCTTTATTGTGTCCACATCCTACAAACACAAAGTGCTTTCTGAAATACAAAATAAAACAAAATACAAACAAATACAAATACAAAAAAATTTAAAACATGGATCCAAGATCCACTAGCTGTTTACGCCTGGGTATTAAATTTAAAAAAAAAAAAAAAAAAAAAAAAAAATTTTTCTTGATAAAACTGTTTAGTTTCGAAACTTAAATCAAATTCCTTTCGTGTCATTCAAAGAGCAAGACGGCTCAAGGGAAACAGAAAGAATCAATCTTTAGAATTCCGTTTATTTCATCAGAAATTCAATTTAAACGACATAGAAGCAAACGGGACCTCTGGCAAACGTATTAATTCAGATGCCGACACATTATCCAGAATATAACTGGTTCGTAGAAGATATACTCCAATAATCAAATGCTGAGTTATTTAGCTCCTTTTCAATCATAACGGCTGAAAGATCCCAGCAGCGGTACAGTCTGCGCATCTCACGCTGAATCTCTTCACTTCCTTTCAATCTCCTTTGTACCGGCTAAAACAGCGAGAACAAAACAAAAATAAATAAAAAATCGGTTTTGCAGTGGGAAAAAGGGGGTGAAAATATATTCAACCAATGAGTATATCCGACTAAAAATTCGAAGGGATATTCCTCGGAGGGTTTTTTCATTCTGCATTTCCCCACCCCCATCCCCAGCCCCTCAGGCAGTTTACAATTTTTTTTTTATTTTTATTTTTCACCCTTTCATACTAACATTCCAATTCTCAAGGTGTTTTCTGCATCACGTGTTACGCTGTAACACGTTCTTTTTTTCCATTTTCTTTATTCTTATAATTTTTTTCTTTTTGTCGTTTTTATCTTTTTAGTAAGTTTTTCAGATGTTTGTTTAACGCCTTCTGCATTCTCCTCCCACTACACCCTCCCCCATTTCAACTAATGCTGATCTTTTTTGAAAATAAAAATAAAACAGAAAATCGAATATATTTTTCGTTCGTTCTATTCTACTAGTTCTGTTCTCTCTCGTTTTGTGCCATCTATCCCAAAAGTAGCTTTCCGTACAAAGTCGTAGTCGCCCCCCTTATTTTTACCCCCCCCGTTCACTGACCCTGCCCAAAATCCCGTTAAAGATGCGAATAGTTTATACGAAGTGCAAATAAAGTAAGAAAAGAACGCCTACGATGCAATCAGAAAGCACACAAACAAATTTCTTATTTTTCCGCAAAAATATACAGCATGGTGTCAAGAAAATTTTTAGTAGCAGTTTTAGAAACTCTCCTTAAACTGCTAGAAAAATATACTCTGGGCAATGTTTTTCAGGCTACTTTTTTTTAAATAAATCTTTTTTTTATTTGTAATATATTCATATTTAAAATGCTTAGAAATACTTTTAGTCTATGGTATATCATCAAACAAGTTTTTAAATTGGGGGAAAGTACATTTACTACCAAATAAATTAAATTTCTACTAATTGAAAAACATATATAAATTACTAAAATTTAGTTCTTGTTTTAAAGATGTCTTTAAAATTAATTGAAATAGAAGAAATATTTTAAAAAAGTATTCTACTTTGGCAATGTAAAGATTTGTATTTACTTAAAGATGAATTTATAATGAATTTGATTACTTAAAGATCAGTAATAATCCAGTCCATAATAATAGCTGTATCTGTTTGTCTTGTTGTAATATTATAAAAACTATATGAAATTATATCTTAAGTTATTAAGAATCTCAGATAAGCATACAAAAAATAATCAAAAGATTCAATCACTTCTCCAAACTTTGTTAAAAAAAAATCTTCAAAATCCCTTCATTTCAAAGAAATATCAGATGGTACGTAAATATTGAGTCAATGCTGTCTGAATTGAAGATTGTGCTCATGGAAAACAAGATCTCGATGGATTTCGTAGAATGTTTGCTCACGAATTTCAAAAGAATCTCTTCCAGAAAGAAGAACATGGGATGGAACGAATGACGCACAGGGATAATGCCGATACATAGACTCATTCAGTTTTTCACGGGACTTAAATATTTGCTCGAATTCATTGAGGCGATGTGGATCAGGACTCCATGTTTTGACAAGTGATGCTGATGTTTTAATTGTAATTGCACAGTGAATCATTTATCTTTCATATTACGTTTGGATAATTAAAATAATTTTTTTAGAAATTATTTTTTCCTCGACATAATTTTTGGTTTAAAAATGTTTGCTTCTATTAATTTTTTGATGCTCATTAAAAAATTACTTACTCATTGTGTGTCATTCTAAAGTTAGTGGAGGTTGATTGCAGTATTAGTTATAATGCTAACTAATTATTTTATTTTTAGTTTCTTTTTATTTTATGACTTATAACTAGTTAAATATGCTTTTTGTTATTTATTAAGTTAATTATTTACTTTTGTGGAACTATGAATAGAACATTTGTGTAGTTAACACGAAATATGAATTCCACCTCCATATTTAATGGGCATGGTAAAACTGAAATGAATTTTAAATTTGAAGGAAAAATAATCTATATGTGAGTCATTAATAAATAATTAAAGTGAAAGCATCTAAAATATAGTTTAATTAATTCAGGTTTCAATTGTTATACTTGAAGGTTTAAAAATACTAAGCTATAGATGCAAAGGAAATTAAAAATAAATTTTCAATTAAGTTTTATTATTTTATTGTATTATTTTTTTTAGTTTCCAACCACATTTGACAATGAATTTTTATATAAAGTTAGATTGTAAAAAGATAAATTGATTATAAAATGTTAATTGCAACTTTAAATTTTCATATTTTAACCTAAATAATTTTAAAACCTTATTCATAATAAAGTATTGAATAACTTACAGATTGAATATTTTCTTAAATAGTAAATAACAGTACACTTATCGTTATTTTTAATGTGTTTTAGAACTGAAATTCACTTACTAATTTAACATTTATTTATTTTTTAATTATTGATTAAATAATATAAACTCGTTTATAATTGCGAGACTGAGAAATTTGTAACAGCTAGTTTATCTGTTTTTCTTATAAAATCATAATTATGTAATGAATAGTTTTTTAAGAAGCTTATAAATTCCTGAATTACATGACAAATGTTTCAAGAAAACTAAAAGATTAATAATTAAATAGTAAAAATAAATATTTAAAATAATTGATTAAAGTCTTGATAATTTTCTAGTTATCCCTGCATAATTTATAATTCTTTTTACAACAATAAATTTATTATTATGACCATAGTTTTTTAAACTCGTGTGTCTTATGAAAAATTCATACGAATTCCTTAAAGTCATATAAATATCACATTGCAAACAAAGATATCAAAACTCAAAAAAAATATTTCAAGATTCACAAATATTTGACGATTTTCAATTTAAAAATGCTAAATCTTTGCTTTGCTGTTTATTTTTTAAATTAAAAAAATAACAAATAAAAACAATATTTTGAGACAGCTAATAAAAAACAATATTTTGTGACAACTTTAAAACCATATATCATACTCAGTAACACCATATTTATGAAGAAAGCATCGCATACAAATGTTTCAAATTTTATATCATAATAAAAAGTTTTAAAACTTAAAAATTACTATTTATAAATTTGATTTTTAAGCAGAAAAAAATTGTTTTATGTTATGAAAGAAGATTGTTTTATGTTATGAAAGCAGATTGTTTTATGTTCGAAGAAAAAGGAACGCAACAAATTCTTCATTACATTATTGCTCTATAGTTACTTTTTGCAAATATTTGAATAGTTACATACTGTTTTTGTTTTAAAATGCAATTTTAAGATTAAAAATAATTTATAATCATAATTTTTCCTTTAAAAAAATCCTGTAATTATGATTAATACCCGTATTTAATGATTATAATAAAGTCATTTATCGTTGTATATCATCTTTATTTGCATAATGATTATACACCCTTCCTTACTTTACATTCAGACATAAAAATTTCAGTATAAAAACACTTAAATAAATAGAATACATTGCTCTATTCTGCAGTCATTTTAACACATTTCTAAGCTGAAAGTTCAGTACTTACACATTTTAATATTAACATAAATCGCTTTAAAAAAGGATAAAGTTGTTTAATTGTGTACTTTTGATTTTTGAATTAAATTAGCGTTTTTATTTAGCGTCTTAGCAAAAGAAAATAATTCAAATATTCACAAAATCAGGTGTATTAAGTTATTTAGCGTTGTATCTAAAGCGTTGTATTTAAATTCAGACATGTCATTTTGAAATTAATACAGATCAGTCAATTTAACACTTTCTTAAAGTTCTACTTACACATTTTAATATTAAACATTCAGATAAAGTTGTTTACATGAAATTACTGAGCAAAAGAAAATAATTCAAATATTCACAAAATCAGGTGAATATTATTTAACATTGTATCTAAAGTCATTTGAATTCAGATCATACACTCTTACTTAAATTCAGACATGAAATTACTGAAGAATAAATAATACATTGTTCTATTTTTCAAGTAATTTAACTCATTTCTAAACTGAAAACTTAGCCCTTACACATCTTAATATTTATATATATCGTTTTAAAAAATGATAAAACTGTTCAATTTGTGTACTTTTGGTTTTTGAATTAAAGTAGCATAGTTTTAAGTTTTATCTTATGATCCTTTATTAAGTAAGTTCCAAGAATTTTTTTGGAAAGTTTACTTTTAACAAAAGAGAATAAATAATAGGATACTTAGAAGTTGATAACATAGTATCAAAAAACAATTGTAAAGTACTAGGGATAGGAACTCTTTTAAAAATTCTATGCTACATGGTTGAATTAATTAGTTTTTTTTAGTTTTTAGAAGGAAAGAGAGATTCATATGTGGAAAATCTTAATATATTTCAAAGTTATAAATTGCAACTAAAGAAGAAAGTTTTATTTATCTATAAAAATAATCTTTATTTCAAATTTAAAAAAAAAATGACTAGCTTCTTCAATGCCCATGAATTTTAACAAATATAACTAAATCTAGTTATATTTGTTATATACTTCATGGTCTTTATAATCATATTTTTTTAATTCTAACGGCTAAATTTTGTGATTTTTTTTGCTACAAATATAAAATTCTAAACGTATTTTGTTAAAGTGATATAGATAAATAGTATTTGTCGTTTTATTTTAAATTTGAATTTATTTGTTTTGTTATGTTGCAGTTCGTCTTATAATATTATAGCTTTAATTTTTATTTATTTTAAAAATATAACATTTTTTTGAAATAATTAGACAATTTATTTTTAAATATAAATTTAATACTTTTTTTTTTATATCATTGTTTCGTTAATTATATAAAAAAAAAAAATACATTTATTTAGAATGAGAAAATAATCTATATGTAAAATTACATATTTATAGAATAATAAATTTCATCAGTAATTAATAATTTATAATTCAGAAAAAATAATAAAAAAATAATTTTATATTTAACATTATGAAAAGAGGTTTTCTTTTAGTAGATAAATTGAAAAAGAAATATTTTATAAGAATCAAATATTTTGTTTTTTGTTGTTCTTTAAATTACCAAAATACAAATACTTTTTTTGATATTTCTTCTATTTCAATAAACTTTTAACAATAACTTTAATAGGAAGAGCTAAAATTTTGTAATAATTTGTAAAAAAAATTTTTGAAAAAGTAGTTGTTGAAAGTTTTTTGTAAGTAGAAAATTTTTAAAACTAAAATTTTGTACGTGATAAATGTACTTTTTTACACAATTTAAATACTCGTTTAATGATATATCATAAACTAAAAGTATTTCTAAACATTTTAAATATGAATATATTCCAAAAGAAGATTTATTTACATGGAATGCGCCTGCGAAAACAATGCCCAGATAGTATTTTTCTAGCCGATTAAAGAGAGCTTTCTAAGCTCATTTCTCGACTCGTTGCTGTATATTCTTTGCGGAAAAATAAGAAACTTGTTTGTGTACTTTCTGATTGTATCGCAGGCTAACGTTTTTTACTGTATTTGCACTTCTTACAAACTATTCGCATTTTTAACGGGATTTTTGGCAGGAACAGTAAACTGGGGACGGTGAGAAAAATAAGGGGTGGAGGTGCTTTTGGGATAGATCGCACAAAACGAGAGAGCGAGAGAGAACAAAACTAGTAGAATAAAAACATACGAGAAATAAGATTCGATTTTTCTTTTTTATTTTCGACAAAGACCTGCATTGTCAGGGGGCGGTAGTGGGTGGAGAAGGCCCAACGTCAAACAAACATCTCAAAACCTTTTTCAAAAGTTAAAAACGACTAAAGAAAAAAAAAAAAAAAAACAAAAAAAGGAATGAAGAATAAGGAAAATGGGGAAAAAGAACGTTTTTACAGCGTAACACGTGGTGCGGTAAACACCTTGAGAATTGGAACGTCAGTGTGAAATGGTGTGAAAAAAAAAAAAAAATTTAAACTGACTGAGGGGGCTGGGGATGGGGTGTGGGAAATGCAGAAGAATGAAAAAACTGCCTGAGGAATATCCCTTCGAATTTTTAGTCGGATGTACTCATTGGTTGAATATATTTTCATCCCCTCTTTCCACTGCAAAAAACTGATTTATATTTATATTTTTATTTAT
>BPLR01009916.1:0-162359 GCA_021605095.1 Caerostris extrusa | reverse complement strand
TGCCATTGTTTTATTTACAGTTGACCAACACCTTAGAAATTGAGGATATATATACAGCATCACCACCCTTTTGGGTACACGAGTAAGTGTAGAGAGGGTAGGAGCAGGATCCCTCAGTGTTATTGCTGTCAGGGCTTCTTTCATTCGAGTGCTGCTTGCCGTCTCCCTAATAGATGTGTCAAATGTACAAGGGCCCATGACGCAAAGGACTGCAATCTGCCCCCTGAAATATGCAAATTGTTCTGGATAGCAAGCGGCGAACTGGCGCCAGTGCCCCCGTTTTCCAAAAAGAGTAATACAGCAAAAATCGAATGCCACCCCTGCAAATATTGCAGAAGCCAGGACTCAGCCCCTTCCACGCAGTCACAACAACGACTAGCTACGAGCACGTACAACAAACCGAGTTAGTAAGCAGGCCCCGCCCTCCGTAGGAGGAACTACAGCACCGTTGAGCGAATCAGCGCTCGCGCTTTTTAAGATGCTGCTAACTTTCCTCGACGACAGCAGTATTGATTTCGACCTTCTGCTAGATGCAGACACAAATGCTCTTTCCGCTCTTGAGGCAACTCAGGATAGCCATATGAAGGCAGTTATTCTATTAAAACATTACAATTACTTAAATAAACAAAAATAGTCGCGTTCCCGTTTTTAAGAAATAATAACAATAGCTTAATCTTGTATACCCTTCGAATTGGATGTTGGAATGCGAATGGCCTTCTTCGTCAATATAACCAAATCAAAAGTTTATCTCCGATCATGATTTAGATATATTTTTATTTAATTTCTAAAAGCCTTTGGACAAACATTTAAATGAAAACTTGTATAAAAATGACAGGATTACATACAACCTTTTGCGTGGAGGCGTATATTCATTAAAAAGTCACTGAGTCATTATGAAATTAATATGCCTGGCTTAATTTTACTTACCTATAAATCTCTTTCAAATTTTGGAAGAAATAGAACTATTACTATAATTTCTCTCGCAAGGCAGAATCTAGAATTTTTAACATTAATGAACTTGAACCAGTAATTATTAAACTTGCATTAGTCTAAAAGTAAGTATGCAACTCATCGCCGCATGAAAAAGCTGCCTCAAAGATAAATATAAAAAATAATTTTGGAGACTAAAACTTCTGATTCAAGTCAAAACCGAAAGAGCAAAATAAACCAAATCATTTTATTTTAAAAATTTTAAGAGTTTTTGTTAAGTACCAGTAGAAATTTAAATCAGAAAAGTATATATGCAAATCCACCCTGAATTTTTGACTTTTAAATAACTGAATCAACCTCGAATTTTTCGTATTTCAATGATAAGTTTAGAAGTCCTGCTACAAATTGTAAGTTTAAGCTTTAAAAAGACATCAACAATTCACCAATGGATTATCAAAAGAAAAAGGATGCAAAACTGCTCTTATAAGGAAAGCAAGTCTAAAGACAAATCGCTAAAATGTGACAAAATCCTGGTGCAAAAATCATAAAAAAGTTCCAGGCTGATTGGTTGAATCGCTTAAACAAGCCAAGAACGACCGTTAATTTTTACGGATCGAGAAAAGCGAATTATTTATTGAAATTGGTGATAATCAATTAGCGCAAATAATTGAAAAATGATGTAAAAACAATTTTAAAGTTAAAAATTTAATTGGAATATTAAAAACTCCCGAGATGTATCCGCGAGGATTGTAAAATTCATGTTAAATCTTGAAATCTTGGCTTATTCTTTTGTATTATATTCACCATTCTAGTCAGAATTGCAATTTCAAACAACATTGCTTGAAATGCGGGGAAAATCATTACTTGAAAAACTTTCCCATTAAAGAAAATTTTAAAAATCTGGCAAAAGCAAAGCGTATACCTCGCTTCTTGGAGGGGGATGTCCTTGGAGGGCTAACCATGAGATTCAGGAAATCGCTCACGGGTTCAAGGAATTGCGTTTTGTCATTGACAAATCCAACTCAACAAGTTAAAAATACAAAAAAACAATATGGCTGTTTGGCAATTGACTTACTCCAAACTGAAGACAAACGCCAAATTCTTGGAGGTTAGCAAACTCTTGCATCTGTTCTCCAGGATCAATGGCTTCAACTTCAACGGAAATCCTGACTTCACCCAATGCTTTTGTAATTATATTCACCATTCTAATCAGAATTGCAACTTCAAATAACGTAGCTTGGAATGCGGGGGAAAAATCATTACTTGAAAGACTTTCGCATTAAAGAAAAGGTTGAAAACCCGGCGTGTATTAATTGCAAGCAAAGCGGGACACCTCGCCTTTTTGAGGAGCTGTCCTAAATTCAAATGGTGTCCACGACAGGACTTGTATAATAGGATGTGGATAATAAGTGAGTAAAAGGCAAGTCAATTTTGAATTTGTGTTTTAATATAAGTGGTTTATTGTACTTTGAATTAGTTTAAGATAAAAATGGAAAATTTTAAATAGAAAAGAACTGTTGCACGATCAGCATTTACACGTTTATATTCCGCTATTAATGATGCAATTTCTGAAGATGAAGTAAATTTAATGGACATTGATTTATTGGCTGATTTTGACCTTCTTGACGAAAAGTATAACGAACTTCGTGTACTGAATGACGAAATTATGAATTTAATGTTGCTTAAAACAGAAACGAAACCAGCCGACTTGGATGCTCAAACCTTTTTCTGCAGATGCATATAACAAGAAATTTAAACGAATCAACATTATTTTTAAAAAACAAAAGTAATAACTTTGAAGAAAGTGATGACTCTTGTTCTGTTCAGAATATTTCTAAAAGAAAATTTAATTTGTTATTACTGGAATTAAAAAAGTTTGGTGGTGAAATTAAGACTAGTTGCCATTTCGGGGTCAGCTTAGTAAAATTAAGAGTGACCCAAATATTGATGAGGCTGATAAACTTCAATATTTGATACATACTACATTGCCTTCTACTAAAGCCAGAGAGTAAGTTGAAAATTTTCCACCTTCAAAGGAAAAAATTATCACAAAGCAGTACTCATTAAAATCACGCTTTGGACAAGATGACTTACTTGTCGAATTCTATATTCGGGAACTTTTGAAATTAACAATTTCTATGAACTCTAAGGATAAAAGTAAAACTTCCTACTTTGTACGTTCGGATTGAGACACCACTTAGAGCTTTAGAAGTAGCAACTGAAAAATATGCTGCTATGCTCTTTCCTTTAGTTGAATCTTGTTTATCCGAGGAAGTTATCAGAGCTTGGCAAAGGAATAATAGTTACAGTGATAAAAGAAGAATCGGAAACAGTGATGAACTGTCCCATTAAAGAAAGGGTTGAAAACCCGGCGTGTATTAATTGCAAGCAAAACGTACGCCTCGCCTCTTGGTGGGGATGACCTACATTCCCTAAGCCGAAACAACAGCCCAATAGAGACGCGAACAGCTCAATAAAACCGTCCGCGAAAACCTTCGGGGAAATCAAGATGACTAAAGTGTTTTAAATATTAATACTAAAGATTCCTTTGGAAAAGTTTAATTCATTCTTAAAGAATTGATCACTATTTTTAACTCCCTCAGAAGCATTGAAAATCTTTATCACAGATATCGAGAGTTCTAATCGCCTTAGGATGTTTTTGGAATCAATGGTCGTGTTGATCAGTTTTAAAAATTTGTTATTGGAACGCAAATGGTATCATATCCAAAACGCATGATTTAATTAATTTCATGCGGCATCCGTTTGGATCACGACAGCAATTATTAGACTGCAGACTTCAGATTTTCCAAAATCAAATTAAAATACTTAAAATCACTAATGCACCATTTCATTTTAAAAGAGAATCTATTCATAAACAATTAAAAACTCGAATCTGACCCTAGATCACGCTAAAAGCAGTCCCAAAAGTTCATACTAAGTCGAAATAATCCTTTAATTATAAATTTTCCAAATTACAACAACCATACTTTTCAAAATAAAAATAGATCGCGCGCAATAATCGATTATTTTATTTCCTATTCTAGTGTTAAAAGAATCAAACTCGATCCACGATAGTGTTTACCAACAAAGTAAGAACTGATGTGCTCTCCATGTGCGCTTAGGACTTTGCCTAAATTCCAACTCTGTCCTTCTCAGTTCAATCATGCCCATTCTCCTAGGCGATGGCTGAAGGCATGGATACTTCGAGCGCTGACGGGCAGAGACCTTTTCAGGGCCCCCTCACGATCAAGAAAGGTTGCAATCCACAGAGCATATCTGCAAACGCATTCAACAAACGGATATTGAAAAAAAAAAAATACCTGAAAAGCGCCTTTTCTTGCACCTTACATATTTTAAAGATCAGGACATTCAAGCAGTTCTTGTGGTTCATAAAAGAATGGAAAACATAATGATGCAAACCAACAGCAAAGTTGACTTCAGGTAAGACTTTCAGATTCTTGCCCAGTCTTAAATTGCAATATTCATTATGCTAATTTTAATAGTAATTTATCTGGGAAAGTTAATTTAAATTCTAAAGTCAAAGCAACTCAAAAAAGACAAATGATTGAGTTGATGACTTTCAGTACCCAGCCAAACGTAACACGGAGAAACCGGTTATATTTAATCTCACTGCCATCGCTTTTTCAAAATAAATTAACAATTTGCAGAATATTTTTGTGCATTACGGTTGATGAGCTGTGGCATCGTATTGAAGCTGCATGGGCTTCTGTATCTGTACATGCCATTCAATCTGACTCAATGGCCAGGCGAATAATTGCTATTATTTCTGCCAGAGGTGGTTTTTCTTGGTACTGATTTTCAGGATCTATGCATCCAAATTTCTATAATTGAAAATTTAATCACTTGTTATTTCAGTTAATATATTTGTCCAATAAATATATTTTATCTGCATTCCTTCCTGGTGTAACAATTTTAATGGCCAGTAGTGTATTTGATACGACTCAAGATTTATACGAGTATATATATATATATGTGTGTGTGTATATAAAGACCAAATGTGTGAGTTCCATCGTTACTGTGTGATTTAGAAAACGAAATTCCTAAGATGCTTTTTATTGAAGAGTAATTTTCTGGATTTCATGAAGTTCAAGACCAAACTTATGCAGTTAATGATGCAGTAAAAGAGATTATAGAAATGGAAATGCATCTCCTTCACCACAATGGTGCAAGGAGTCCCCCAACAAGCTTCATCGCTGGCCGCTGCATCAAGCAGATCATGTGGTTCATAAGAGAATGGAAAACATGGCGAGGCAAATCAGCAGCAAAGATGACTTTCTCAACGACCAGGTAAGACTTTTATATTCTTGCCCAGTCTTAAATGTCTCTTGCTCAGTCAGCTAATAATATGAAAAGTACTGAGTACAGAAGCTTATAAAATATATCCATTGTTCTGTTCATAACTTATCTTTTAGTTAATGATGCAATAAAAAAGGTTATAGAAATGGAAATGCATCTTCTTTGCCACAGTGGTACAAAAGAGGTGAATGGAAAACATGGCGAGGCAAATCAGCAGCAAAGATGAGTTTGAGATTCTTACCCAGTCTTAAACTGCAATATTCATTATTCTAATTTTTAAAAGTAATTTATTGTAAGATAATTAATATTCTAAAAATTCAAAAAGGACAAATGATAAGAGTTACGACGACATTCAATACCCAGCCAAACGTAACAAGGCGAAACCGCTTATATTTATTGTCATTCTTGTTTTTCAAAATAAATTATCCAATTTGTAGAATATTCCTGATGATATCATCCCGTCATTCCTAAAATCCCACCAGTCGTGGTGCGACAAAAGGACGATATCAAAAAACAATTCAAGCTAATCAATGAATGAGTCAATCCCGGATACTAAAATTACTGTTTCAGAAGAACTATTAAAAATCTTTCCTTAAAGATTCAGATGAGCACAGAAATATTACGGCTATTCTTAATAAGAACAAAATGGATTATTTCCTTATAACTCCCAAAAACGAAAGACCTATTAAGTCGGTCATTAAGGGACTTCTAAAACTGTTGATGTTATAGAAATTGGAAAAAGCTTTTAAAGAATTAAATTATAACGAATGCAAAGTTATGCAACTCACAAATTTGAAAACTAAATCTCCGATAGCAATTTGTTCTCTCTCGCTCTAAATACAATGAAAAAAAATTTCTCTGGAAACTCGCATTATGAGAATAGTAACGCCTTAAATTTTTTAAAAAATCAAAATAATGATACCTATAGCAAATTTCTATTTACACTACTGGGTATTAAAGTTGCTACACCAAGAAGGCAATATGCTACAGACGTGAAATTTAGACAGGAAGGTGCTGTGATATGCAAATGATTAGCTTTTCAGCGCATACAGACAAAGCAGGCGCCGGTAGCGACACCTACAATGTGTTTAAATGAGGAAAATGTTCAGCCGGTTTCTCATGCACAAATTGCATTTGAACGTTGTCGCCTGGTGTTGTGATGCCTCATGTAAGAAGCAGAAATGCGTACCAGCACGTTTCTGACTTTGATAAAAGGTCGAATTGTAGCGTACCGGGATTACGGTTTATTATAAAGCAGTATTGCTGCTCGCGTCGGTCGAAATCCATTGACTGTCAGCAGAATATGGAATAGATGGGTTCAGGACGGTAATACGGAACGCCGTGCTGGATCTCAAAGGCCCCCTATCCCTAACAGTCGAGAAGACAAGGCATGTTACCCACGTGGCCTTAATGGATTGTGCAGCCACGTCACGAGCCCTGAGTCAAGAATTGGAGTCGTTTACAAGACAACAAGTGTCTGCAAGAACAGTTCGACGTTTGCCGCAGCATGGACTCTCAGCTCGGAGACCATGGCTGCGGCTACCCTTGACGCTGCATCACAGACAGCAGCGTCTTCAATGGTGTGATCAACGACGAACCTGGGTGCACGAATGGCAAGACGTCATTTTTCAGATGAATCCAGGTTCTGTTTACAGCATCAAAAAGGTAGCATCCGTGTTTGGTGGCATCATGGTGAAAGCACATTGGCAGCGTGTGATTCGTCATCATATGGACCCATCACCTGGCGTGATGGTACGGTGCTGGGATACACGTCTCGGTCATTGTTCGCATTGCACGTTGCATTTTTGGCTCTACCCTTTATTCGAGCCCTGCGAAACCCTACGTTTCAACAGAATACACGACCGCATGTTGCTGGTATTGCACGGATCTTCCTTGCTACGGAAAATGTTCGGTTGTTGCCTTGGCCTGCACGTTCACCAGATCTCTCGCCAATAGAAAATGTCTGATTCATGGTTGCCAAGCGACTGGTTCGTCACCATAGGCCAGACACTACGGTTGATGATCCAGCACTACTGTTGAAGCTGCGTGGGCATCTACGTGTACATGCCATCCAATCTCTGACTCAATGCCCACGCGTAAAAGTGCTGTTATTACTGCCAGAGGTGATTGTTCTGGGTGCTGATCTCTCAGGATCTATGTACCCAAATTTCTGGAAAATTTAATTACTTATTTCCAGTATAATATATTTTTGTCCAATAAATATCTTGTTATCTGCATTTCTTCCTTGTGTATCAATTTTAATAGCCAGTAGTGTGCATTTATTTCTTTCATTTACATGTTTTCACACTTCGTCTAACGAAATGTGCTGTGACACTTTCACAAACACATTTATATTTTTGTCAATGCTTTATTATTTTTTTCTCAAATTGTTCTTGTGTGTGGAGACACATAACAGGGGTGGTTAGCTCATTCCTGATCTGTTTTTGGTCTCCCCCGCGATATTTTTTCACAAACTCTTTCCTTCGCCTCTATTAAAACTATTGTGGCCAACGAATCGGTCATCGAAAGACTTGGGCATCAAGGATCACTAAAGGACCTTCCACAAAATAATAGTGAATTGATGGAACTGGCACTAAATCACAATAAAGACATTGTTAATCTTACGGGCATTCAGGAAATCAAAAAAATATGCCAAAATAGCATTCAGAGAAAATGCTATAGCCCTATTCAAAATTATATCAGCCCAACTCGAGAGCAGGCTTCAGGAAATAGAAAAAAAAAAATCTACTGAAACCAATTCACCGACCCATAACTCTCAGAGAAACATCAATTTAAAAGAAAAACCTTCCTTTGCCGCGGTCGCAAAGGGCACTATGACAAAAAGTACAAACAAAACAAAATCAAGACAGCAACACTTGGCGGTCATTAAACCTGTTGATGAGCAGAGTTCCTCTATTAGTACGAGAAACTTTGTTCGGAATATCGACATTACCAAGGTCAAAATTGGAATGAAAAAAGTCTCCAATATTAAAAACGGAGAAATTTTAATTAAGGCAGCTGAGCAAACTGATCTTGGAAAATTGCTCAGTTTTGATGCCAATAATGAAATAAAGCAAAACTACAAAATTAGGAAACCAATTAAAGAAAACCCCAATTTGTTTGCTATGGGGGTATCAGAAGATACCTCCGAAGAAACAGTAGTAAACTGTATAAAATTACAATGTTCTCTAAAGGAAGAGGACTCTAATGTATTAAAAATGGTACACTCATAAGAGTCCAAGAGGGAGAAATTGGTTTTTTGAAACATCACCTGACTTACATAAACACCTAGCTAAGATTAAGAAGTTAAATATCGGATGGGAAAGGGTACCCATTCGAGAATATCCGAGACCTCTGCAATGCTACAAATGTGGCAAGTTTGGACATTTAGAAAACATTGCAAAAAAGAAAAAGATCTATGTACAAACTGTGGCAATCATGACCACAAATGGAAATGTAAAGAACAAGCCAAGTGCATAAACTGCACTCACCAAAAACGAATAATTTAAGAAACAAACCATAGCTGTATGGACAAAAAAATGCCCAATTTATAAAAAAAATTAAATATAGGATCAATAAAACCAACTATGGCCAATAACCATCCCTTCCTGCATTTCACTGGAGGACATATCAACTTGGAGAACGCGAGCAGCAATGACGAAACTCAACAACTCCTTCCATAATTACAACTTTGACTTCATATCACTCAACGAGCCATATGCATATGAAAATAATTTATATTCCTCTTAATTACTCAATGGCTGCACACCATTCCTCACCAAAAGCAGCAATAGTCCTTAAATCTTCACTAGAAATTGTAATCATTATGACTCATCTCAATAATCAAAACACTCGCCTGGTGTCCACCTACAGCCCCTCTAAGCAAGGATATAGAAATAAACCTCAACATTCTAAGGAAATACCTTTCAAAATTTGAAAATCATCATATCATATTAAGTGACTTTAATGCCAAATCTAGAGTATGGGGTCAAAGAGACCGGGATGATAGAGGCGGCAAGCTATCAACAACTGGCCTTCAGCTATCCACAGACCTCAACATTGAAAATACCCCGGACACTCCTCCTTTTTCCACATATGGGGAGATAGCCGGATTGACCTACTTATTAGCAAGAATCTCAAAACTGATGAAATTCCAAGTAATGATCATAACGTCCACCCCAACTCTAGAAAAATTTCTCTTAAAGCCATAAATTGGATTCACCTTAAGTTGCCATCCACAGGCTAATAAACAATAATCTGGACTTTCATTAACTTTCCGCAAGTGAACTGAACTCATTTCTAACTAACATCCAAGATCAAATATTTAAAGTGGCCCATAACTTAGACTTGTCAAAAATTCACTCAAGGAAAGAAAAACCGCAATTTGGTGAGCCAGAGATTAGGAAATCAAGCGCAGTAAAACCAGGGCTTTTAGAAGACTCTTTCACAAAGAAAGAGATCCCCCCTCATAAAAAAACATTAAAAACTTAACTATAAAAGAATCAAGCAGAATACAAAAAAAAAAAAAAACATCCTGTACACCAAAAAATTTAAATTCTATCACCAACAATAGCCTCTTAGGAAAAAAATTATATTATCATTACCAACAAGAAGAAAACAAGCAACATAAATAAATAAATAGTAAACACTGCAGACAGCCTCATAACTCTATAGAGGATTCACAAACTGCACTTCTAGATTTCCATTTTCCCTGGTCCAACAATAGTCATTCCAACTTCTCTCTCCCAAACAACAGGACTACATAATAGCTCTAATAGCTAATAATAAATATTACATAATAGCTCTCAAAACCTTTAACCTATTAAAAGTTTTAACGGGGGCTCCCAATTAACACTAGGCACTGAATACATGAAGTTGTTTAAATTTACCAATGAAGAAAAAAAAAAAAAAAAGAACCCCTATACCCTACTTTTCAAGTTCAATTCCATCATAACAATGCTGAAAATATTTGGACTCTTAAATATGAATGTTACTTTGCAATTAAAATAATGGATCATTTCTTTCCATCTTGTCCCATAAGAATCGGTTTACATTAAATCAGATTATTTAAAAAATAATCTTGAACTAATTTAACCATCTTAAGGAGCAATTTTAAGAAAGAAAGTCCACAACGTGATCAGGAAAGTCACTGTTCCTAGTCAGCAAATTATAACAAAAAGCAAAGCTCCTGTAATAACCTTGATGCTGTATATCTCCATCTTACCAATAGCACAGAGAACCCCAATACTACTAATATCAATATCATACACACAATGAACATGAAACCCAGCAATATTATTGAATGAAAATTCTCATCTGAATCTTGCTTGTAAAATTAACTTAAAATTTTACCAATCACAGAAAAATGAACACTCAAATTACTTCTTGCTTAGATAGATAGCAAAAATATCTCTTATTACATAATAACTCCCAAAACCTTTAACCTATTAAAAGTGTTAACAGGGAAGTACCAAATAACACCAACCCTGAACACATAAAAACAAAACTTGGACAAGTCATTTAAATTTACCAATTAAGAAAAAAAATAAACCAAGAAAGAACCACTATGCCACTTTTTCAAGTTCAACTCCATCATGACAATGCTGAAAATATTTGGGCTCTTAAATATGAATGTTGTTTTGCAATTAAAAATAACGGATCATTTCTTTCCATCTTGTCCCATAAGAATTGGTTTATATTAAATCTGATTATTTAAAAAAATAATCTAGAAATAATTTAACCATCTTCGGGAACAAGATTAAGGAAGAAAATCAATAAGAAAAAAAGTAAATATTAATAACAACATTAATATTATTACAATTATCGATCTGATAAATAGCCATACTTTTATAAAGAAGTTGATAATTTCTTCAAGTACAGGTCTTGTGTGTTGCTCTTTTTCTACAAAAAATTTATGTTGCTAAGCATTTTCAATTAAAAATAATGAATTTTTCGTTCTATCTTGTCCCATAAGAATAGGTTTACATTAAATCTGATTATTTAAAAAATAATCTAGAAATAATTTAACCATCTTCAGGAACAAGATTAAGGAAGAAAATCAATAAGAAAAAAGTAAATATTAATAACAACATTAATATTATTACAATTATCGATCTGATAAATGGCCATACTTTTATAAAGAAGTTGATAATTTCTTCAAGTACAGGTCTTGTGTGTTGCTCTTTTTTTCTACAAAAATTTATGTTGCTAAGCATTTGCAATTAAAAATAATGAATTTTTTTTCTATCTTGTCCCATAAGAATAGGTTTACATTAAATCTGATTATTTAAAAATAATCTAGAAATAATTTAACCATCTTCAGGAACAAGATTAAGGAAGAAAATCAATAAGAAAAGTAAATATTAATAACAACATTAATATTATTACAATTATCGATCTGATAAATAGCCATACTTTTATAAAGAAGTTGATAATTTCTTCAAGTACAGGTCTTGTGTGTTGCTCTTTTTTTTTCTACAAAAATTTATGTTGCTAAGCATTTGCAATTAAAAATAATGAATTTTTTTTCATTCTATCTTGTCCCATAAGAATAGGTTTACATTAAATCTGATTATTTAAAAATAATCTAGAAATAATTTAACCCTCTTGGGAGCAAGATTAAGAAAAAGAAAATCATTCGGGAAAAAAGCATTAATACCACTGCATTTATCTATTTGATAAGTAGCTGCATTTTTATAAAGGTAATGATTTTATATAGAGATAGGTAAATTTTTTTTCCCCACAAATTTATGTTGCTACAAATTTGCAATTAAAAATAATGAATTCTTTCCCTCTTTTCCCACAAGAATTGGTTTAAATTAAATCTGATTATTTACAAAATAATCTTGAAATAATTTAACCATCTTTAGTAGTAAGATTAAGAAAGAAAATCATTAATAAGAAAAACAGACTAATATTTAACTATTATAAGTATATGTACTCAAACATTAATATTACTACAATTATCTATTTGATAAGCAACCATATTTTTATAAATAATTTCTTATAGAATATGTCTTTTTTTTGTTTTTTTTTTTTTTTTTTTTTTTTTTTAATTTTTATAATTTTCCATTTATGTTGCTAAGCAAATTGCAATCGTTAACTGCTGGACTGCTAAAACTTTTTCTTTTATAGTAGTGTAATGTCATATAATGGCAAAGAAATTTTTCAGACTTTCTTGATTTTACAGCTGCTTTTAAAATGTCGATTTGCATTCTTCAGATGTTTGATCATGTTTGCTTTGTCAGCATGATCCACAAATTGGTCCTTAGAATTATTCATTCTTTTTTCCATGTTTTTTATGGACCATCCTCAGAAACAGTGATTCAATTTTTTTATATTGGCCAACTTCATGGATGCATATAACAGAAATCACACAAATCCCTTATTTTCTCCATTGACAAAAAAAAAAAAAAAAGCCATCACAGAAACCTGTAAATAAATAAAATATCAATTTTCAATATTGTTCCATGCAAAAATATAAGTTGAATTTGAATAAATTTGAATTTTGCATAATTTTTTTAAAATTTGCTTGGAATAATAAGAAAATAATAAATATAAATATATAATAATAATCTTAAAAATAATTATTAAAACCCTTGCTTTAATTAATTTTGCAATTTTTTAATACTTTTCTCTAAGATGCACAAGTAAAGATAACATACACTAATCACATTTAAAAATGAGGAACTAATTATTAGACAGTCATAACATTTCTTGAAGTTGTCATAAGCGAGAAATGGAATTTTGGCAATTGCTAACTTAGCACAAAAGCAAAGGGCGAAGAATCCCCCAAACATGCACCACTCAATAACTTTCAACTTATTGTGGCACTTCAAATCTCTAAAGAAAAATCTATTACTATCTGGCCAGCAATCTTAAATAATGCCTGGATCTCTTGTTCCAAAAATAGATGTTATCAAAAGCAGACATCACGTTGAAGAATTTCGATAAGCACACAAGAAGGAACATATGTAGCGACTGATATTCAGTACATTTGATATTAAACCAGCAGAAAATTTAAATTTGCGATATTTGGCGACTTGTTGCCCATTTAGCACCAAAAAAAAATTGTCAAATTCCAATGGCCCCTAAACTTGATTTGGTCGGCAACTATTTGAAAGCATACAAAAGAATTAAAATAACAAATTTTCCATTTCTAATTTGGGGTAAATTTGGTTTTTCATTCCATTTCTAATTTGGGTAAATTTCAAACAAAAACTTGACTATATATATATATATCAAAAAATGTTGACTATATATCAAAAAATGATCCCTAGCTTTTTGTGTCGGCAATACATGTTGACAACACATCTTTAATTGCATTTCCTATTTTCGATGGAAAGTAGTAAACCCTCTTTGACAGATATATTACTTGTCTTTTTCTTATTTTTGGGCCATGACTGAATAAAACAGTAACAGTTCTTAAAATTGTTTAATGTTAAAAAACAATTTATTATGTAGCCAAAAGTAGAAAATATATATTGCACCTCTTTTTAACCATATGCATATTTAAAAATTGCACATACAGTAATTATTAGGACACAGTACCGGTTCTTTTACATTAAATTGTCCTACAAGCAAAAATGAATTTGAAATTGTAAAGGATGAAATAAGATTTAATATATAAAAAATGTATCTCAGTGATTAATATCAAATCACTGGACAAAGTGATCAAGTGTGATCAAAATTGAAAAACTTATTCTTAATACATAGATAACAAGATCGAAATAATGTAATGTAAAAAAAGAATCAAAACTATATTACATACTTATAATATGTATTTAAAAAAAGTAAGTAAAACAAGTAATAACCACACTGTGATAAAAACCACAACTTAACGAAGACCATCATGAAATAATTTTTTAAATTATGAATCATAACTGGTCAAAGCAATTCAAATCATGGTACATTAGGAAACATAATTTGATGTTTCCTAATTTATAGTTATTTAAATAATTAATAAATTTATAGTTTATAGTTAATTTATAATTATAAAATAAATAATAAAATTTATAGTTATATATATATTTGAATAAATTATAGATATTTTTTTAATTTTCTGACTGAAATGATATTTTTTTATTATTGGTCTCCTTCAACTGCAATAAAAAGAAGACTTAAAAAAAGTGGGCAAGATTTTCATGTGAGGTGCATAGCAGCAAAAATTTGTACTGTCCATTGCATATCAGACATCAAGAAAAGACAATGAGCAATAAACACTTCAATAACAAAATAAAATTAATTAAAAATTAATAAATAATAAATTAATTATTCATAAATTAACAATAACAATCCAAACAATTTAATAAAAAATAATTGAAATAAATATATTATTAAATTAAATATGAAAAAAATACATAAATAAGGCAATTTTTTTTTTTCCTAACATACAGGAGCTAACAAAACAGAAGATATTTTAGAAAAAAACATCTTTCTTTAGCAGATATTGAAGGATGGGAAATGAGACATGAATTACCATAATTAAATAAAACAAAAATAATTAATAAAAATTTTCTAAATCTCTATATAAATAGCAATTATAATTAATTAAATAACAATTATAACTTTAACTAATTATAACAATAAACTCAAAAACTTAAGAAAATTTCAAACAAATAAAAAGATTTCACACTTGGAACAATATATACATTACATACAAACTATAAATTTTTTTTTTTTTAATTAAGAAGTTAAATGGTTGATTAAAAAGACAATTTATATAATAAATAATAGTAATTTACTTACTTCATTAATTAATCTTGCTTGTAATATGTAATAGAAAATGTAATATGTAAAGAACAGAAGTTACAAAGATGAGAAGAAATCTGAACACCGGATAAATGTCGAAATAACCAAAGCTGTCATAATTCCCTCCTCTCCCCCACCCCGCTGTGGTTTTTTCCCCGCCCTTTACGATTATAAAAGATTTGCAGCTTTTAAGGTTAGCTTCTCTACACCCGCCGCCAACCTCGAAAACCCATAATCACCATCTATGAAAAAGAAATTACTTGGTCAAATGAAGCAAAGTTTCTTGGAGTTATTCTTGACCGGCAGCTTACCTTCAAATCACATATTCTCTTTATTAAAGAAAAATTTATTAAATCGCTCCGCGCTCTTTATCCTTTAATTGCCCGCCATTCTAAAACCTCTGTTCATACCAAAACCCTACTCTACTTAGCCTACATGCGTCCCATTATCACATATGCGTGTCCTATCTGGGGTTCACTCGCCAAATCCAATCTTCAAACCATTCAACGCATGGAAAATAGAATAATTCGCATGATAATTAATGCACCTTGGTATTTTCGAAATAATGATATTCTTAAAACCCTCAATATCCCTTCTGTAAAATCCTTCATCAAAAAAATTGCCACAAACTTCTTTAATAAGCTTCCTAATAATCCCAACAAACTTCTTAAAAGACTGCCTGAATATGACCTCAAAACCCGAACAACGCGAAACACTGTTAACATCAGCCATTCTCTCTAGTTTTACCTCTACCCTTGACCTCATTTCATTCGATTTCCAATTCGTTTCTTTCCCCTCTGCGGCCCCCGTCTGGCGCTTTCGCAACGCGTAGTTCTTGTTGCTCGCCTCTCTTCCAGGGGTTATATATTATCTTCCTCACTTTGGGGACCATATATTATTTTCATATTACTATTTTTTGATCTTTTTTAAACATTATTTTCTCACACAAAAAAAAAAAAAAAAAAAAAAAAAATCTTTATAAAAACTCAACTAAAAATTCTTAAGTGTTATTTAATTTCTATTTACTCCTCTTTTTATTATTTCTTTTTTATTTCTATTTTTGTCATTACACTAACATTTTGATTTTCTTTTGCTTGTTCATGCTCCTAACATTTTGATTATTCAATTTTCTTTTTATATTCCATTTTATAATATTCTATTCCTTTTATATTTTTCTCTTGGGCAAATTACTTCCCTTTCCCTGTTCCTCATCTTCTAATGTTCCTCATCTCCAGGCCTTACATACCCGATAGGAGCAAATGGCAGCTGCGCTGCCAACGCTTCGAAAATACAAGAATGATGAAGGTTAGCTGTTCGTAAAAATTTATTGCCAAGTATTTGCATCTCGGATTTGAATATTTTAAATTTTTTTTCAGCCAACTTTTTATTTTTTTCAAAATAACTAAAATACTGCTAATACATTTACGTTTCATACTAACTTATTTTTAAAATAAAACTTTTTATCATTCATAAAAACTGTTCCATTTTTATTTGAAATTTAGACTTTGTTTATTGCATAAAAAAAATAAAACTAGTAAATTGATACCTTTATAGCATTTCAGGATTCTAGTTATATTAAGATCCAATAATTAATTGTTGAAAGAAACAAATTCTTTAAATTAACAAAAGGGAAACAAAACAAAAACTAAATGGATTGGGCGTAGCCACATTCTCCATTTGTTTATAAATGCTCTTTCTAACAATTAATCAAAACATATTAAGATAAAATAGAAAGTTTTCTTATATATTAAAGATATTTACAGTAAAATATTACAAAACGCCGAAAAAAAAACATATAAGCAAACTTTTTTTAAACAAAAGATACATACCAGTACTCACTACAATCAGAAACAACAAAAATGTCGCTCATCCATTTGGAATGATGCCACTCGCTAGAAACAAATGTTAATCATTTAAAAATTCCTATTATTGAGGAATAAAGAGAAACCGTTCTTGTTGGACTTTTCATGTTAAATTAATGATGAAATGAAATATACAACATTATCAAACTCATAACATATGGACTTTGTATCCATCCCTTGACTAATTCATGCACAAGCATTTTTTCACATTGATAATTTAGTTCAATGGATAATTTATCCTTTCCTGTTAAGATTAATTTAAAAATAAAGGATGGATTGGGTTTTTTTTAACCTTTATTTAAAATTGCAATCAATTAGAGGAGAGATTGGTTTGGTTTGCTCGACGGTCATTTTTTGCACATTTTGGGGGTAATTAGACCGTTAACTACAGTTTAACAAACATCTATGCCAATGTCACGATTCGAACCTGAAGCCTGTGGTACCAAGGACCAGAGCGCTAGCCAATTGGCCATCAGGCCGCCAATATAGAGGAGAGTAAAAGAGGAATAAAACAAAATTTGATTTACAATTTGTTTTTAAAATTATAGAAATTTCCATGATTTACAGAATTATTAAAGCAGTGCTGAACAATAGGTAAAACCAATAATTCAAAACAAAGATGCAAATTTCTAGAGTTGAATACGCAAGCTCGTGATGAATCTAACTCTAAGCAATATTTTGTAGAAATCAGCAAGGCAGTACGTGATAGAATAAAAAATATATATCCTTGATGGAGGTCAAGAAAAGAAACAATAGAAATCCTTTGCTGTGAGTTTCATAATGTTTTTAGTTGTGATTCGTAGAATTTGTCGTGATTATGTTATCCTGAGCTCCGTGAACATGAAGTTGCGGGGAACAGACCTATCAGTAAAGTACGCACCAGGACACCTAAATGGATATGCGAACAATTATCGATCTATTATACTGAAATTCAAAGATTAACAAACTACATCAGCATAATATAATTTAATAATGCTAATTTATGAATGCTAACTCTTCCGATGAATCATTAATGTTTTCATCATCGCTTGCCATTTTCGTTTAATGTTCTGAGTCCAGCTGTCAACAATGTAGTAGTATCTTAATATAATTGTTTTTCGTGCCTTCCACTATCTTTTAATTGTTTAAACGAGCAAAAATTAGAGAGAATGGTAACAGGAAAATTCACTTTTACTTATTCTTTTTTTTTTCCCCCAAGACAAGATTATGGAGTTGCCACTTTTATAAAAGATAAATAACTTTTAGAAACAATATGAGAGGTACTATAAGTATATATTTATCCTATGTCAAAATATTTCTTTCAGGGCTCAATGCAGAGGCGAATATAATTCGAAATTTCAGAAAAGTTGATGCTATCCGTTCCGAAAGTTTTTACCATTTAGAAATCTGTCATTTTAAAAATGGTTGCTTATCTATCTCTGAAATAATGATTTAAATAAATATATAACTTTAAAATGGTATTTATAAAACAATTTTCCTATACAATTTTTTTTAATAAGAGCTTTGTTGAAAAAACGCAGGGATATAATATGTTTCACAAACTGCTTCAGAAAATCCAGCATGAAGTTCTGAAAATTTCATACGACTCATTGCTCATGGAGTATTTTTAAAATTATTCATAATTTTTTAAAAGATATGCTAGAAAGAGTATTTATGTTAATTGATATTTTGCATATTGTAATAGTTAAACAATAAAATTGTTTTAACTAATGTAGAATGTTTAGAATCGATTATCTCTGATATGGAACATACTGTTTCAAATCACTTTGTTGACAAATTTTAAAGTTAGTTTTAAATACTTTTATGCATATTGTATGACAGATGGAATTAATTTTAGATTCAAGATGAGAAGCAATGTATGTTTTTAATTCTATATTCAATATCGCACTTTTGGAATACAGTACATGGATAAAAATCTGCCGAGTATTATATTGCAATTTATGTACTATGCGGCGAATATTATTTCCATTAATTTGTTAATATTCTAAACTTATTATTTTTTCATCTACAAAAAGAATACACTTACATAAAATATTTGTTGTTAACATTACAATGGAAATAGTGAATCTTTTTATGAATTATAACATATATATATATATATATATATATATTATACTATTATATTACAATTTATACTATATGTAGATCATAATAATATTCAGTTTTTTTCTTTAAGTGGATCCATTAACGGTAATTATACATTAAAAATAATATTTACCGTCTTATCGAAAAATATAAATGGGTGGAATGGAATTTCAAATAGCAGTTCTCAAGCCATTTGTCACATTTGTTAACGCCAAACGTCGTCTATATACAGCGGTACCACAACTACAAAACCTGGTCGATTGATAAGTGGAAAGCAAGTAATATCGTCAGGAATGATGTTTCACACTTTCCCCACAACAGGACGGGTGCACGTTTGGAGGACACTTACACCAGCGTATGATCGCGATTGCTTCCTTCCAACTGTCAAGCATGGAATCTGTCATGGTATGAACAGCCATGTCATGATTTTCTGCTGGCCCAATCGTAAACCTGAATGCAACGATCAATTAGGAGAAGTAAAGAGAAGTTTTAAGTTGACCAATTCGATCACATGATGCAAACTTTGTTTTCTGTAGGAGATGGAACTTTTCAGGATGATAATGCTCCTATTCATGCAGTGGGACCTGTCTAATCAAGGTTTGATGAACAAGAGGATGACGTGAAACATCTACTTTGTCCCGACAATTCCCCGACCTCAATATCATCAAACCGTTATGGTCAATTTTATAGCGATCAATTCGAAATCAATATCCTCCAGCGGCATCTCTCACGGAAATTTCACAATATCTTCATGAAGAATGGTTCAATATTCCATTAAACACTATTCAGCATTTGTATGAGTCGATTCCCTGGCAAATCCAAGTTATATTAAATGGCAAAGGCGGTCCTACGCCATATTAGTAAAAGATTCCTTATAATTCTAGAGTGTTTCCATTATTTTGATAATCACCTGTAAGTGTAAGTGACTTTTTATGAGTTATTATAAATTTGATGTTAAGATTGACTTTATCATTATCTTACAAATAATTGATAGTGACTCAATGTCTACCATCACATAGAATATGTGTTAGAACAAAAATATTTTATTATTAAAGGTTTCTTTTTCACTAAAATAGTGAATTCAGCTACTTCATAAAAGTTAATACTGTTCAGTAAATAGTACTTTTGTTATATTAGGATTAAAATTAATAAAGAATAATACATAAAATACTTTTTATTTTTCATGATCTGCTTTTATATTAATTTAATAAGAATTCAAATTTCTTGTTAATTATAAAATACATAAAACTATAAACAGAAGTATTTTTTATTAATTTTAATGCAATTGTTTAAATACAGCAAACTATTGTAAAAAATTTTTAAAAATACATTGTTAAGTATTAAAGCAATTGATAAGCATTGTTAATGAATTTATTTTTGAACAACATTTCCTACAATTGAAATTATTATTAAATTCAGTAGAAAAATTTAGCAGAAGTAAATTTTATTACAAATCAGTTGATTTATTTTTAAAAAATTGTTAACTTTAAACATTTTAAAAAAGTACGGTTAAAATTATTGATCATCAAGTACACATAAACAAAGAAAAACTTGCCTGGAAATATTAATTATTTAATAACCTTCACAGGAACACATATATTCTAGTTTACTGGAAAATGAATATTTAAATAGGCAAGTTCCTCAACGATATTTAACTGAATTTTTTTAAATTAAAATTTTAATATTTTTTTCTTTTAAACTATATATAATTAGTTCAAATTGCCTTTAATTTGATATAAATTACATTTTCTTATATCAAATAGTAACGGCTCAAACAAGGGTAAAACTGTAGCATGATACAAAAAATAATAATAAGCCTACTTTTAAGTAAAGTATTTTATTTTATAATAAAAGATAAAAAAAAAAAAATACACATCATTATTGAAAAGAGCTGTTCGTATAATTTAAGAAATGTAAATAAAATAGTTCATTTTCCAAAAATTTTTTTTTTTGAACTGTCGCCCATTAAAAGTTAACGAAATAAGCACAAGTAGAATAAATTCAGTGATTTTTTATGTAAATTATCTATATTAAAACAATAAACAGATTTACCTTATAAAACTAACTTTAAACGAATTTAAAATACACGTATACTAATACTAGTTAAAATTTTAACAAATATATAGGAATTTAAATATTATTTTAGGCATAACATACTATTATACTAAATACTGGAAATGTTGATAATTTTTTTGTTAACAAAACTTGCTTGTTTAAATACATATTAATATAATTTAAATGCTTTAGAATTTCATGTTACACATTCAAAACCTTTTACTGTCTGTAATATTGCAAATATGACATAATTTTAAAAATTAAGAAAAATTTTAAACATTAACAAAGGAAATTTTTTTACCGCAATAATTCAGCATCATCAATAGAAAGAGGAAATGTAAATTTTAAAGTTGGAAAGCATTACTATTTAATTTTGGAAATAAAAATTCTACATTGTTTTTGTTGCAAATACGATTTAATCCTATTTCAATGTTCTATGTCAAAACCTACAAGATAATTTTAGTATCTTTGCTGTGTGTAATATTTAGAAAAAGCATAGAGAAGATCACAAAAAATATCTTGTAGGCCTTGACATAGGACATTAAAATAGGTCCAAATCACATCTGCAACAAAACAATGTAGAACTTTTATTTCCGAAAATTAGATGAGACTTGCAAGTAGAGACTTCTACTTGCAAGTGCTCTATCACAATAGAAGCTGCCTCCTTTCCTTCCATCAATGAGTGGACTACTCATGGATGTCCATAACTTATTACCAGACACTGAAGTTTAGTCAAAGTCACAAACATTATTACACACTTTTAAGGAAAAAATTTCCATTCATCTAGCTAATATAAGCAGAAAGAAGAAATTTGCAAAACATTTGGTTTACAATGTGTGCAACAGTAAAAACAAACTAAAAATTTATCTGTATGTAATGAATTTTCTTTTATTTTTATAAAAATGACTTGTTAATTAGTAAACTAAATTGAATTACCTGTAATTCAATATACAATATATTATGTTTTGTAAAAAAAAATAATAATGTCTTCTGCTCATAATACTGTAGAATGACCAAATATATATATAAATATATATATATTAACAGATAGCAAGCTATTTACACATTTTTATGCATTTATAAAATAAAAATTTCAGAATTCCTGTAAATATAAAATTTCCACAAATGTAATTATATTTTTGACAAAATTGGTTTCTCATATAGGAAAAATAATTTTTTTGTGCATTTCATATGATTAAAACCATTGCATTTCCAACAATGCAAATTTTTTTGAAAACTGTAGATACAACAAAAAATTTAATTACTAAGTTTTACCAACTGCCTCATTAAATAATTTATCCACAAAAATGATATTCCTCAACAGATTTTAACAGTTGATGCTGGGAGGTAGTTAAGCTCAGTAGAGAACTGGAATGTAAAAATTATGAAAGTACAAGATGATCTAGTCAATCATCATTTTCATGTCTGAGGAAACAAATTCTTCTCTGTTAATAATTTCAGTGTTTTATGAGAAATAGATCTGAAATAATAAAGAAAACATATTAGTTGTTTAAAATTATAAACTTAAATTATTAACACCAATATCTCAATTTTAATTTATATTATATATAATATATTCTAATTTATTTTTAGATAATAATTTTTGGCATTCTTTTTTTTAAGCATTTTATATTGAAGCACTTACAAATGTAACTTTTGAGGTTTAAAAAAAAAAAAGTCACAGGGGAAAGAAAAAGGGTACAGGGAAATGAAAAAAAAATTTTTTTTTTTTTAAGTTCAGAAACAAAAGTTAATAAAATCTTTAAATAAAACTATATCAAGTTCCTATATTTTTTCATACTTTAGTATCTACATAAATATTGAACATGAAATTAATAGTTTAAAAACAATAATTGGGTTATATAATAAATTTAACATCATTATATAGACAGCAGTTATTAGCTATGTATATTAAAATATCTATAAAGCAAAAAGCTTTTTAAATGCAAAATTTTTCAATGTTATGTATTACTAATAAATAAAACATATAATACTTTTATGATAATAATATTATTATCTTAAATATTTAGCATCATTATATTTATGAATATATTAGTTAAAAACTATAAGAAAATTTAAATATAAAAAGTTCTATCTGTTAAAATAAATTTAAATTTTATATGTTTAATTTTAAAAAAATCCTGCTTCATGCAATTTTTTAAAATAATTTAAAGTACACCCTTTCTAATCAGACATCCCCAATAATCTTATGCATCTGTTGGAACAAACTTAATCATGAGTCATTCTTTCCAATTATAACTTGAACTTCTTCCTCCATTTTGTATTCGATGACAACTCTTATTTTGACCTTCTTTTTGACTTTTTAGATTTTCTGTTATTTAAATATTTTTAAATAAATAATTTCAATAGAAAACAAACACCAAATATAATCATGATTCAAAGTAATGAACATAAAATTGAAATAAATTTACTTTTAAAAAATTAAATTAGAAAAAAAAAAAAATTTTTGAATTACAAAAATACCTTAAAGCATAATTAGGAATTTCTGTGTTGTAACAAATATAAAGCTGATAGGGTTGTTCACTAATCACATAACATTTGTTTTCTTCTAAATATATGTAATATTCAAGAGGTTGGCAATTCCCAAAATCGATATCTCCATAATCAAATGAAGAACCTAAAAGAAAATTATTGATAAATATAGGAAAACACATATTCATGAACTCGCATACATAACACACAAACTCTCTTAAAGCAAATGTACAAAAAGCAAATCTTTTTCAATTCTTTTTTCATTGGTAATACATTTAATATTATCTTTATGCTTTTAGCACAATTTATAATATTTCTGATTTTTCAATAACAATATAAGCAATTGCAGAAAGCCTAAATATTATTACTATTTAACATTGTAATAAAAGTGCAAATTTACTGAAGTATATAAATTTACAAAAATGCACAAATTTTAAAATGTATAAATTTACTAAAACATAAAAATTCAATTAATTAAAAATATAGAAAATGGATAAATACTTTTTAATTAAGTTTAAATGTATTAAAACAAATATCTGAATAAACATATTTCTTAGAAAGCAAAAACTCTCTGAAAACAAATAACAGTGACTTAAAATTATGTTTGTAATTATTCACTGATTATTTTAAAATAGACGTAATAGCATATGAAAAGTGACAATTTTTAAAAATGTCAGTCAGTAAAAATATTTATATCACATATTATGAACTATGAAAACATACATGTATTATCTGCCTGCAATTTCTTGTCCATTTCTGAATCTTTATTCTTGAAATATGTTCCAACTACAAGTTTATACAAAGTTCTTAAAGCCATTTGCTGTCTGAGCAAGTCTGGTGCAGATGCAGATTTTGATCGAGAAGCTTAAACTAGATAATTGAAAGGAACTGCATAAAGACTGACTTGTTTCTGTGTTAATTAACAGCAAACTGCAAAAATAAAAGATTATGTAAAGTATGTTTTTACATTTCATTAAAAAATCAAGCACTTAATTTAATTGTAATAATTAAAATAAGACACTTGTTCATTATAAGTGAATCCATTCATTGAATTGTCCCTTTTGAATTGTTTAATCAAGGATGTAATCCACTCTAAAAATTCTACACTGAGCATACATTTTTGGTACATTTTAATCAAGTTTGTAACATTTGTGAGTAATGGTTTCTGCTTTGTTGTATCAGAAATATCCAAAGAATTATTCAACATTAAATTGACATGACTGAAATTTATGAATGTTTCATTGTGTGTTATAAAAGTTTGGGACTTACTGGTCAAGTGTAAAATATCCTATCTGAAAATATATATAAAACGCAACACACATAGGATCTTTATTTTGACAGAATTTGTGCCAGAGACGCATTATCAAATGTGGTATTTGAGAAATACACAGTTTGAAATTTTTAAACTATCATGTTGCCTTAATGTTGGCATGTAAAGTTGAGATCAATGTTTCCTTTCATTTAACTGTAAATCAAAGGCATTAGGAGTAGAATTCACTTATAATGAACACATACTTTAAAATGATAGCAAATCATGACAATTGTGTATGTAATCTAATTTAAATCTCATTTGTTACCAATCTTCATGTTATTAATGAATATTTCTATGATTTACTGTCCTACACATTAGTTTTTCTCGATAATATTTGCTTGAACTTTCTACTAGCTTATTCATAAATATTAACAATATTGTATGCAAAAAAATGGACACAGATTAAATATTGATAATTACATTATTGAATAAAATTAGAACACATGTTCAATGCAAAGTGAATTTCACACAATCAGTACAAAATCAGCTATAAATAAAATTTAAAATTTATAAATATTAGTGATAAAATTAAACATTGTTTGCATAATATATATATATATATATATATATAATAATAGTATGGATAATTAAATACAGAAAAGACAAAAGAATATTTTCTATAGATATTATATATCTGCAAAAGTAGTGTGAGCATTACCTGATAATGTTGCATAAAATAGCTTTTGTCATCATTTCGTCCATGTGTATATTATCAATAAATGCAGAGTACCTTTCATATCATTATTATTTTTCCAATAACTATGCAATGTATTGAAAATAACTTAATAGATTAAACCATTATTTCGATATTTTATTTACATAAAAAAATATAATTTCAGTTGAAACATTTAGTACATGAAAAACTTTTGGTATAAACAAGAATAAAGGTTTGTATAAATATAGAAGAAAGATAAAAATGTTTTATAGAAATATCTTCAGATAGTCATATCAAGAAAATTCTGCATTTACCATATAATATTTGGATCCAATTCAATTGAAGTTGAAAATTTCTGGGATGTAAACTAGTTACAACTTTTAATGCATCAAAACAACATTTCCAGATTTTGGGAGCCTGTAAAATACTTTTTAGATCAATGTTACTCAAAAAAACAAAACTTTAATCATGTAAAAAAACATTTTATATCTAAAAAGGATAATAAAAACCCCCCATGTATTTGTTCAGATCAACCTTTATTCTTGCTGAAAAATTATACAACGACAATGAGATAAGTAAGAAGAATAAGAATAGAAGAAAAAAAATAATAGATAAAAAAGCATCTTATATCTAAAAAGGATAATAAAAAAAAAAAACCATGTATTTGTCCAGATCAACTTTTATTTTTGCTGAAAAATTATACAATGCCAATGAGATAAGTAAGAAGAATAAGAATAAAATTTGCAAGAAAATATTAGACACTCCTTTTTAATATCATAAAAATTACAAATAATTTACATTTTTTTAAAAATAATTACCTCTTCTTCTAGAAGTGATAATGGAGGTTCACTTGAACATAAAACACACATCTCTACATCTCTCAACAGGTTTAAAGTTATTAATCTATTAGAATTCTGTAACAAAAAATTTATAAAGATAAATTTTTGTATGCAAAAATTTTTTATAGATGATTAATTGATAGCAATACTTTTTGAAATGTAATGCAATAAAATTTTTAAAAATATTTCTTTAATAAATAAAGTCACAAATAAAAAAAAAAGTTAAACTTTTTTAAAGTCATTTTAAATATTATAAAAATATTAAGGATGAGGGAAAATACAAATTTTAGGAATAGAGTATAAAATAAAAAATGAAACTTTCACATTTTGTAAAATAGCAATTTTTTTTAGTATTACTAATAAGTATATATTATAAAAACAATATAAGGAAGTGCAGAATTGTTTTAAATAATATGTTAATTTAGAAAAATTTACTACAAAATTATCAAAGCCACACTTTTATTTTATTTAGTCACTGTAAAAATATCTTAATATACATTAACAATAAAAGTTAAATAAAGATAAATGCAATATAAATTAAGATAGAAGATAAATATTATCTTTAAAAATAAGATAAAAGATTTTTAACAAACCTGTGGAGAAGATGTTGGCAAGTATATGAGAATGTCCCGTGACAACACTTTAGGTAAAGAATTCACATAAAAGTATATTAAATTTTGTTCTTGATTGGTTAGTAACCACCATTCTTTTGACGCTACGGCAACTTTTCCTTTTATAAGCAAGCAACCATACAAACTATCAGCAACATCCAGAAATTGATTCAAGCAGTCCTGTGTGGGCAAAGTTTTAAAAGTTTTTATTAAATATATATTTTATATAATTGTAACTTATATTTTAATTCTTATTTTACCATAATTTCCTATCTATAACTTGTGGGTAATTTTGCTATTCTTTAAATTGTTTTCTTTGTCATACTGTAAAATTACGACACAAATAAAATTATGTTTCAACAACCACAATTAAAATCTTAAACCTGAATAACGTTTTTGATTTCATAGAATTTTTGACATCATAACAGATTAAAAAAAAAAAGCACAATATTAAAATAAAGAATATGTTGTTGTTTGTTGTTTCTTATCACACTTGGCTAGCCAAGCCCATGAGCCCATACGTACTCATGATTGAAGGGGAAGGAAGCAGCTTCTGTTGTGATAGAGCCCCAGTAGGTAGAAGTCTGACTTTAGCTCCATGACGCTCTTACAGTCATAGGAGACCAGGACCTACGGTTTAAAATGGATTCCGAACCACTACAAGCATCCATGGGTACCGAGAGCCAGAGCACTAGCCACTCGGCCATCAGGCCCCCTTCATTATAAAGAATATACATTAGAGATGGCATAAATCTTAAATAAGAACAGATGAAAGAAGAAATAGTTTAAGTGAATAAAAATAATTAAATATAAAAAGAATAACATTCATTGCAAAACACAAGAATGAATTATAAAGATTTAAAAGAAAAAAATTATCTTAAACCTTCAAACCCAGAACTCTGTGAATCTGTATAAAATAAATTTAGATAACCACCTGACAATTTATTATAATAATCACTAGATAATCTTGAAAAATATAGTTTTTTTTTTTAGTAATTTCATCCCTAAAAAGCAAAATGTTAAAAATATAAACAAAAGAAAATAGCCAGAGGAAGTCGCTAAAATAATGATAGTAATACACACTATGAATAAACAATAGTATAGCCATCAATAACTGATAATCATATACTTCAATCACTCAGTGAATATAGTATTATTTATTTTCTTCAAATAAAAACCTAATAATAATAGTAAAAATTAAATTTTTTACCCATTATTTCCTCTGCCACCCCACCCCCCATAAATAATCCATTTAAAAGAATTTTAAAGTTTTTAAAATATAATTCCTGAATTATAAGCAGGAAATTATGGCAATTAAAATCCCCTTTTCCTTCAAAATTACACTTGAAAAGTGTTTTTTTTTCTTTTCTAATTTCAGATGACAACATTTATAGTTGTGAATAAATACATTAAAAACTTAGCTTAATATTAATTTTATGATTTCTTCATACATAATAGAATTTTGCATAAGTAGCTATTCAAAGAAAAATATATTAATTTATACAGCATTTGAAAACTGAAAATAGATTTTTTAAAATATTGTTTTTAATATGAATAAATTAATCTTAAATAATGTAACAATAATTAATTTTAAACATTAAAAAATGTACAGAAATATCATTTAATGTGTTCTTTACAACTTTCCAAATTTCTCTTCAAATTATCTGTATTAAAACAGCCAAATGTATATTAAATAAGACAAATTTATAGAATAAAAAATTCTGAACAAAATTTAAATAATAATAATATGATAAAAAACTTCCTTTAATTAATTAATTATTGCTTCAATGCACTTTAAACATTTCTCTTTAACCCTCTGTTAGTCATAATCACAAATGACTGTAATTATTTTCTCACAAATATAAAAATCTATTGTTAGAAACTGATCAGCATATTACTGAGTCAAGTGAGACAAATAAGATAGAGGAATACAAAAATATCACTAGGTTTTAAATGTAACAGGCAGTAAAAATAAATGTTTTTGGCAGATGCCTCTATTGCCTATAGTAATTAATGCATGGTTAAATTATCATAGCTCCTTTTCATATTGCATATATCAAGGTCAAAGATAAAGAGTTATATAAACAATGACACTATATATGTTACATTATTTTTATTAAAATCATTTTACAGAAAGAATTCACAAGAAGTTTTATAATGCATGATATAGTAAGGCACAGTATAACAAATATTTATTTTATTTAGAAATTTTATATAATAACACTATAGCAATAAAAGAGCTTAAGAATTCTGCATAATACATAGGACATAAAAATCTTTAAATTCTTAAAGAATTTTGCATAATAACAATTATGATTCTTAAAGTTAAGTACTAGTGTGATATAAAACACGTGAAAAAAATAAAAATTAATTTATGAAATGCATTTTCTTTTACTAGGATTTGATGTAAATTTAACTAAATGCATGTAAAATTTTAAAGAATGTTTGGTATTCATCAACACTAACCTGTAACAAGTGTGTATCAGTGGTCAATAAGCAATCAGTTGTTCGAGTCAGATCACCAATATTGCCTTTTCTTTATCTAACTGTTTCAAAAACAATCAACCAAAGGATGGCATATCTGTATCAGGAAGAAAATGGAACTTGTAAATCAACAAGAATCAAATTTTGAAAAAAGTATAGTTTTTAAATCTCTTATTAACTTAAGCAGCTAATAACAACTATGCAGCTATAGTAATTCTGATTATATACAATAGATTTCTGTAAGCTAATTTACATATGCACTTCTTAACTGGAATATCCATTGTCATATAAGAGGAGACAGTTATAAGAAAAGGAAAAATGAAAATTATTAAACAAATTTTGTTAAATAAATAATTGATTTCCATTTCATAAAAATAAATATTTTCCATTATAATTTTAACAAATAAAATTCGTTATATATTCAAATTAAGAATGAATACATCATTAATCCATCTACTTGTTGTTGTTGTTGTTAATAATAATCCCTCTGGTGCAGGAAAGCCTACACCAGGTCCAAGAGATCCATGGCTAAGGATAATATGCAGCTTCCTTTTTAGCGAGCAGCCACAAGGGCTGAAGACTGACTAAACCTCAAGACAACAGTCTATGATCATATTAGACTGAGACCTACAGTTTAAAGTGGATTCCAAATCACTACAAACATCCATGGTGCCGCTGGGATTCGAATCCGAAACCTGTGGTAAAACCAGAGCACTAACCACTCGGCCATCTGGACTCATCTATCTACTTTATATGTGTATCTAATTATGAGTACATGAGTACATAGGACCCATCTATCTAGTTATTTAATTAATGTAATTTTAACAAAAGCAAAGGCATACTAATACAAGTTTGGATAAAGTTGTTAAAAATAATTCAAAATAATTTATGTGAAAGAAATTGATTGTTAAACATTATGTTTTAGTGAGATTTGATAGACTGTTTATAAGACTTACAACTAAAGCTTTTGAAGTTTCATGACTTCGCCAGGTTTTAAAAAGCTGATCTAAGCCAATTAGCATGGCCATTCCAGCAAAAATGTTATCCAACAAATTTGACATATGACAATCACTACAGGCATCATTTTTTGTAATCAAAATCAAAACCAATCTGTAAAAGAAACAAAGATAATTGGAATAGTCAACATTTCTGTTATTTGCAATATAATAGCTATTATCACTGAGAAACAATACTTATTTTATTAATAAGGCTAATTATTAATTAGATTACAAAGTATCTTATTTAAAAGAAAAATGTGATTATAAATTTTGATATTTTTCTGTCAATAGCATCTATTTTTTTTTCCAATGGAACTGAATGTTGTCAAGGATTTTCACATCTTATTATTTGGTTTTTACAGTGAAGGAGTTAACAAATGTTCATATTATAATTACAGAAATAAAATTAAGAATAACTTAAATAGATTATAATAATAGATAGAATAATAATTATAGATGAATAATGATGGATCAAATGTTTGCACCAGTGGAGTTTTGACAGTTTATGCCAGGAAACTAAAGAATGTTTTCTTATAAATGTACATGGTCTCAAATGAAACAAAACAAAAACTTCAAATAAAATAATATTTCTTCAGATTGCTTGAAATCATTTAAGAATGATAAATTAAAAGATGTCGTGCATAAATTGTTAACATTAACATAATTTCATAAACCTAAACATCAGATTTTACACACAAGTTGTTAAATATTTAAGTGCTCTAATAAATGTTACAGAGATTATATTTATCAATATTGAGATTCATCTTTAATCCAATCTATGTGTCACCATTTATACTCAAACTTGGAAATATTTTTAGCAATAATAAAAGTTTGAATAAATTTATAATAATAAATTTGTAATTTGATGCTTATCGTTTAGATTGAATTTTGTGGTATTATTCTAAAAAAATACCTTTAAAATACTTTATTCATAAATATTAAAAAAACAAACTAGTCCAGAATTTTTTTCTATAGAATCAAAAAGTAATAGGTAAAAAAATCTTTTTTTTCTAATGCAATAAAACAAAATAAATAAAGTCAGGTGAAGTAATAAACATATTTAAAATAAAAATAAAAAAAAAAAAAAAAACAGAAATTTTATTGAAAATTTGAATAGATATGCATTTTTTCATAAGAATATTGAAACAACTAGCAATTTACTTATTATTAATTTTAAGATATTATTGAAATTAATCTGTATTTTCTAGACAAGTTCTATAAAACATTATGAAGTAAATAAAATGTTGAAGGAGAAACAAATTTAAATAGGATATTATTCTATAAAAAAGTCAAAATTAGTCAAAAGTCAAAATAGTTAAAGTCAAAATTAAAGCATTTCAAAAAAATAATTAAAATTAAAAGAAATCTGATTAGGAAATGAAATATTCTGATCTAGTATATTTTTGTAGTAAATATATTTTCAATACTAAATTGTTCAAGTCTTCAAAACCGGCGGTGGCATAGATGTTTGTAGTGGTTAGGAATCCCTTTAAACCATAGGTCCTGGTCTAATATGACTGTAGAGCGTTGGACTGACAACCCTACTCAGTAAAATGAAAAACCTCTTCTGTCTCAAAATCTGCCAGTAGGCAGACAGCCTTGGCCACCACGAAGCTATGGTACCATTGAAGAGAAAGTTTGTTTATTTCTAAATTTATTTTATAAATTATATTATGTCAGGAAAGTTTTGTATCATCTAAGTGTAATTTTTTTTATATATAATACAGATTAATATAATACCCGAGTTAAGAAATACAAAGAAATAAATGCATATCTCAATATTAAGCAAGTAATGTGAATAAAACTCAGTCATTGTATAAATTTCACCTCTTATGATATTCACGCCAAATAATCTTTTCTTCTGGGGTTACAGCCCTCTTCAATTCCCCATTTCTTAAGCGTGTAAACATATGAACACCATTTAGAGAACCAACTGCAGCAAAAGGAAGTTTCTACAAGAAACAAAAGTGGATTATTTAAAATTAATTGGAAGAGTGAGATAAAACATTGTTCTATTAAATATAAATTTATAATTTTTACCGATGTAACTTCACCTGAAGTGCGAGTGAAAAGTGGCACGCCTCCGTCTGCTGTCAATACAGCTAAGAAGGCCATTTTAATTTTATAACTAATAGTTTAATAAGTGATATGAATTTATTTTTTTAATCACGGCGTTGTTTCCTTCACCTTGGAAACGAACGTGGTGAAGTTTGCTCGCACAGCTTATAGGAGAGTGACAGTAAATAAATTTTTTTTTTTTTTTTTTTTTCAATACAAATTGTAATTCATCGAAAACTGAAAACATAAAATTTTTTTAAATGATAACTAGTTACCTGCTATTAAAAATAATGTTTAACAATTTCCGTGTTTATTTATTTTAAAAATATTGCAATATATTAGGAATATTTCATTGCATCATCTGTAGCTGAAAATTAGAATTGAATTAATTATCGTTTGGACTTTGAGCTGAGCGGACGTGTTTTTTCCTCTTCCTCAAATCTGTTAGTAGTAAGTAATAGATCGACCAATAATTCTATTTTATCTTATGCTTGACATGGAACTCCAATAGTCTTAAAGGAAAAATTAATTAATTACAAAATTTTATATCTGAAAATAAAACTCATGCAATTGCTCTCCAAGAAACACATCTTCGGCCAGGCGATTCCTTCAAAATTCCAAATTATATCATATATCGCTCCGATCGTCTTACCCACAGAGGAGGAGGCACGGCTATCTGCATTCATAAAAATATTAATCATCATCAAATTCATTTTACTACAACCAGCTTTGAAAACTCTGCTATCGTTATTAATAAGAATAACTTAAAAATTACTGTTGCTAGCATTTATCGCCCTCCAATTAGTAGATTCCTCACAATACAATAGCGAACTCCAATCAACAAGTACTTCTACTTGGTGACTTCAATTCCAAGCATCCTGCATGGAATAATGGACGCAGCAACATAAATGATTCTATTCTCTTCGATTGGACAAATCTTAATGCATTCAATGTTATTACTCCTAATGATCCCACATATTTCTGCCTTCACAATCCTTGCAATAGTACTCTTGACATCGCACTTCTTAAAATTTAAACGCCGGGCCTGCTTCTTCTATCAACGATCTTTCCAGTGATCATAACCCTGTGATAGTTGAAGTCTCTCATAATTCATTTATGCCCTTCCTCAATAGCATAATCACAACTACCAATTGGAATATTTTTACTAAAATTCTCTCTCAAAGCATTCCTGGTAATCCAGTCCTCTCCAATATTCATGATATTGACAAAATAATTGATAAATTTAACTATGCTGTTACTTCTGCTATCAACCTTGCTAGCAAATCTAAAGAACTCAGTACACCACACCAAAAACTTCCTACTGAAATCACCTCTAAAATTGCGGAAAAAAACAGAATTCGTAAATTATGGCAAGATACCAGGTTTTCTCCGTTCAAGCAATCCGTCAACAAGCTTCAAAAAGAAATAAAGCAAATGATTCACAAATTAAAAAATGAGAGATGGAATGAATTTTTATTAGGCCTAAATCCAGACGATAATTCTCTCTTCAAAATTAACAAACATTTTACCAAAAAATATCCCAAAATTCCTCCACTGGTTAGATCCTCAGGTCTTATATTCTCATCTTCTGATAAAGCGAACTCTTTGCTGAAAACCTTGAACTCTCCTTTCAAGAAAACACTGAACCTTGCGATTACTCTCAAATTGAGCATGTTGAAGATGCAGTAACTTCCTTTCTAGCTGTTCATCAAAATTATCATAACAATATTTTTTTTCTCCATCTGACATAATTAACTTAATCAAGAATCTCAACATTCGGAAATCTTCTGGACCTGACAACATTCCAAATAAAGCCTTAATGTGTCTCCCCCTTAATGCCATTACTCATCTTGCAAAAATCTACAACAGCTGTACTAAATATCACTACTTCCCTCCTATCTGGAAAAAGCAAATATCATCATGCTCCCTTAACCTGGTCAAGATAGGAAATTTCCTGAAAATTATCGGGCCATCAGTCTCCTTAGCTGTGTAGGAAAACTTTACGAAAAACTCTTAGTGAAACATATTACTTCTTTTTGCGATAAAAATTCCATAATTCCAGCAGAACAATTTGGATTCCGTCAACATCACTCAACTTGTCATCAACTTCTACGTGTCACCAATATCATCACTGAAAGATATAACTATAAATTTTTACAGGAGGTGTCTTTCTAGATGTCAAAAAAAGCTTTCGATCGATTGTGGCACAATGGACTGATCTACAAAATGATCAAACTTCAATTTCCAACTTGGATCACACTTATCATTACAAATCATCTTAAAAATAGAACCTTTCAAGTTCGACTTCATAATGAATTCTCCAAAATCGGTCGTATTTGTGCTGGTACACCTCAAGGAAGCGTGCTAAGTCCTATTCTCTACAATATCTTTACCTACGACTTTCCTCAGTACACTAACATTTCCACTTGGCTATTTGCTGGCGATTCTGCTGCTCTTGCCCAAGGTGATTCTATTCTTTATGTCATCAATACTCTTCAAAAATTTTCTGAATATCCTAGAGGATTGGCTAACTAAATGGCGCATCGCAATTAATGTCTCTAAATCTCAAGCTATCATTTTCCGAAAAGGACACGCCAGACAACCATATATTAATCTCTCCCTTTTGATCAACAAATTGAATGGGCGACTAATATTAAATATCTCGGCTTAATTATAGACAATAAACTTACGTTTCGAGCTCATATTCAAAAAATCAAAGAAAAAATGTTGGAAAAAAATTTTATCTCACTCTACCACTCATTAATAAATTTTCTAAATTAACTTTGTCAAATAAACTTCTTCTCTACAAACAAGTTCTCAGGACTATCCTTACCTATGCTGCCCCAATCTGGGGTCTAGCTGCACAATCTAACAAGAAATCTGTACAAATTATTCAAAACAAACTTCTTCGTATTATCACTGGTGCACCCTGGTTTGTCCGCAACTCTACAATTCATCAAGATTTAAAAATTGATTTTATTGACAACTATATTACTAAACTTTCTAGAGATTTCTTCAATACCATTGCTACTCCCGAAAACCCTCTCATCAAGGCACAAACTATATTTACGCAATTGAATGGAAAATACAAGTATCCTTTCTCTACTTCTAAATGGAATCGAAGCCTCAAACCACCATAATTTCCTGCTCACTTATCGCTTTTTAGATATTTTACTTCAACGCATATTTACTGATCATAAATTTCTTGTTACGTTTCCATCACCGATGATTTACATTTTTCTTACTTTCTTCTTTTTCTCTCTCAAATCATACGATTACTATTATCTATTTATCATGACTATTCTTTCCTACTGCCTTCACATACCATTGAGTAGATGAACGCTTCGCGTTCAGGCATTCGACATCTTTATTCAACAATGATGAGAATTGAATTATTATTAAAACATAATATATGTTTTTTATTTTCATATTCTTTTGTTTTCAGCAAAATTTTATACAAGAATCCAAGATTTTTAAAGAAAATTAATCTAAATGGGGTTTTTTTTTTTTTTTTTTTAACGGGGAGGAGAATAGGTTTATTCACAATTTTAAATGAATATTGCATTTTTGATTAAATTATCCATTAATGAGTTTTAAAAGTATTTATGTATGCGAAATTTAAATTTTATATTTCTATTTTATCATTCTGGTGTTACTGGATCACATATTTGAAAACTATTAAGATAAGGCGATTGATGACATAATTTGTTATTGGATCGTCTTCCACTTTCTCATTTTTAACAACAATACAAAAACTAGACAAAAAAAAAAAAATCTTAATTTAAATATCTAGTATCTATAATCCACGAATTATAGCTAGAAAATTCTTAAAACCTAAAAAAATATAATAGTTGTGGGCGATGGAAGGAAGCAGGACTTTAAAAAAATTAGAAAAGTGCGATGTACATCATACATCGATGTGTGCTAGAGAACGAATACCTTTTTCATTCTCTAGAAAACAGAATGAAGTTGTCGGTAGGAATTAAAAATGTTTTATGGAAAACCAAATTAATAATTAGCTTGTTATTGATAAAAGATGTTCACAACTCTAGCAAAATATGGTGATGCCAGAAAATATCGTATCTTTCATTTTTGCTATACTTCTTATAAATCGTTTTCCAGTTTCCACTATTTTAAATTATATATATATATATATATATATATAATTTAAAATAGTGGAAACTGGTGATTTAATGTGTGTGGTGATTTGGAGAACGCTATGAACGTCGACTTAACTAATGTGTTAAGCAGCATGGATTCGTTCCAGTGCACCGACCCACTTGATAAAAAACGATGTAATTACGATTTGCAATGTCAATGAAATACGAGTGATGAACAATCCGACTCACAATTTAATATTTACAAAGACTTTTCAACGCTAATTATCATCCATCGACGCTCATTATCCTCCTGGACAAGATTTTAGCCCAAAACAACTTAAATTGGTGAATTTAAAGAACAGGAAGGCTATATATAGCCTAAAGGGCAAGATTAAACTTTTGGTAATTGCTCTCTAATTAACTGTCTAATTCACTCAAATAATTATAACATTATTAGAAATATTTCTAATCAAATCCTATCTCATTCGAAAACTAATAAACGGAATGCTGATCCAATCATTAAACCAACTAAAACAACTTTTAACAGCATTAAACCCAAATTAAAATAATTCTTTTTAGAAATCAGATAAAAGAAATGCAAGGAGATATAAAATATTAGCTGAAATTTTTTTCCAAACTCTTACAGAAAATAAATTTGAAAACATCCCAGAAGACACATCAATCAAGGATTAATTTATTTCTATTAAAAATAAAGTTGAACCTATCACAATAAATCTGTCAAATAAATCATCAGAACAATCTATCAAATCTACTCTGATGAAAGAATCCCATCTGCATCCCCTTTAAATATTGTAAATATCAAAAACACGAAAAATCAAGAAAATCTCGTTCTTGATTGCATCACTAATAAAATATCGAAAAAGTTTCCTAACATTATGGAAATCAAATTAAACTTCTTCAACTATACGATTCCGAAATTCAAACATCCCTTTCTTCCTGGAAGACTGCAGCAATTATCCCAGTTCTAATACCTGGAAAAGATCCTACTAATCCGGGTAGTAATAGACCAATTTCTCTTCTCAGAGGAAAATTGCTTATTCTATCAAATCCATCATTCTCATTAATCTGTTCGAGGAATCAAACAATATCATTTGTAAAGAAAAAATTTAATTTAGAAAAGGGATTCAGAAAAGACTAATCAACCACCCCTCAACTTCTCAGAGTTGTGGAATTCATCACTTCTGGGTTTCAGAACGGTGAATATACTTGTGCAGCTTTTTCGCACATTCAATAGACATTTGCCAGAGTATGAATTAAAGAACTCAATTCTAAACTTATAAACCTAAAGTTTCCACCTTTAATCATGAAACTCATCCATTCCTATCTTCCAAACATATCTGTTATGTCATAATTAACAGAGATTATTCATCTATCAAAAACATTAAAATCGGAACACTCCAATAAATAAAATATTCCCACTGTACTCTCAATCTTCATTCCAGACATTCCAACTATGTTCAACACTCTTACAACAAATTTATGCTGATGATACTACCATCTATGTAGAAACCAAAATCCAAAAATTTGCTTTTAAGCATCTTGCGGGTTTAGTTTTATTTAGAGTTTGAAAAAATGGAAAATTGCATTAAACATTAATAAAAAAGAAGCTGTATTTTTCAACAAGACTCATAAAAACCAAATATCTTGTAATTTATATTGCGCAGCATCACGATTGGAATTTTCGTTTTCATTATATAAAACAAAAGTACAGAAAAATAGTAGATGACTTTATCCTCTCATTGCTAGATATTCATGTATGAATAGGAATAATAAAATTGTTATCAATGTTTCGTCCACTCGTGACCTATGTATGCTCGGTATGGGCCTACGCAGCAAATTCCTCATCGTCATCATCAATGGCGCAACAGCCCCATGGTGGGTCAAACCCGTCTGCCTACTGGCAAATTTTGAGACAGATGTTTTTTTTGTTTTTGTTTTTACGGGGAAGGGTTGTCAGCACTACACTCAACGCTCTACAGTCATATTTGACCAAGACTTAGACTTTAAAGTGGACTCGAATCACTATAAACATCCATGGCATAGCGGGACTCGAATTCGAAACCTGTAGCACCGAGGGCCAGAACGCTAGTCACTCTGCCATCAGGCCCCATACAAGAAATTATAATAATAGATTCCTGGGAGCGCAGAAAAATATGACTAAGATACATTACTAACGCAAATTGGTACATGAGTGCAGATATTCAAAATCAATTTCATTATTATCTCTTAAAAACATTGGAAAAACTCTCCCTGAACTTTAAAATATCTGGGCAACATGCAGAATGTGGCCATCCAGAAAAATCGAATCTTATGAACCGCATGCAAATATTAAAAGACATAGGAAAATTCTCCTCTAATCTCCTATTTTAATTGATATATATATATATATATATATTGTATTTCAGTTCTGTTCTAATGTTTTCTAACTCCTTTTTAATCTCTGGGAATTTTCGATGTTTTTAATCTTGAAAGTTTACCACCACAAGAGACATAGTCCCTAACGGGGCTAGTGCACTCCTATAACTTATCAACATTATTAATTTTACGTCATGGCTATAAAAATGGAATTTAATTGATATATGTGGTGAGTCATAAAACAGATACAATTTATGCCCCTCTGGGGATTGTAAGCAATCTTATAATTTTTTCGGGCCAAAAATTATGCTTTTACATTATAATGCGCCCTGGCGCTCGGTACCACAAGTTTCGGGTTTGAGTCCCGGCGGTGCCATGGATGTTTATAGTGGTTTGGGATCCACTTTAAACCGTAGGTCCCGGTCTAATATGACCGTAGAGCGTGGCGGTGGCATTGTTACTCCACGTCCGTGGCTTACAATCAAGTTACACTCTCGCTCCCTGGGTAATGCAAACTGAGTAACGTCTGTGCAGCGCTTGCCTTAAGGCATCCAAGACAAGTATCTAAGTATTTGCCAGCTGCATTAGGAAAAAAAAAAATGTTGTAATACGCTGCAGGTTATAGGCAAGAAATTACGGTAATTGCATTATATTTTTCCAAAACTGCATATTTTTATCTATTCTCCTCCTAATTTTTGAGAAAATTCTTCTATTGCAGTACTTTCTTTACCTCATCAACATTGCCGTATGATAACTGATTTTGGCAACAGGGGAAAATATTTCGGTGAACATATTTTGGTGAAAATATTTTGGTCACTCTTTTTGTAGGTTATTACGGAGATACTTGGCCGCGTAGCGGCCACTAGCTCCTTCATTGTAAAATGTTGAAACATAGCGGTGGTCTCATGCCCTTTGAGTTAATAAGAAAAATAGATAATTAAATGCCCTTTTTCTAAAAAAAAAAGAATTATTTATTTAATAAAATTATAAAATTAAAAATAACAAAAATTTCAAAAATGTAGATGTTGATGAAATCAGTTGCATGTAATAAAACAGAATGAGCAAAGGTCGAATTAGGAGGAAAAATAGCTTAGGAGAAAAGCAAACTAGGCAGGGTTTCATCTAGGCAGTTGTAAGGAATTAATTTTAAATATTTAGAACAGCGCGAGGTCTTTTGCTTTGTTTGCGGGAAGAAATATCATAATCGTAATTTTGTAGGATATTTAAAACGGGGTTATTGATGTTTCGCATATCATTATAGGATTTGTGAAGAAATTGTAGAAATTTTGTGAATAAATTGTCTTAAACTTGGAATCGAGAGAGCTCGTCTAATATCGTCATTACGAAAGTACCAGGGTGAATTCGTTGACATTCTGAGAGTTTTGTTCTCAAGTCTTTGAATAATTTCAAAATTTGTACGGGCGACAGAACCCCAAACTGGGCTTGCATAAACTAATACTGGACGAAGATAAGAGAGATATATTAGAATTTTGAGATTAAGAGATAAAGCTGAATAGATTTCTCTCTCTGAATGAACAGAATCTCTCTTCTTTTTCTCTATGAACAGAATCTCTCATAATATAAGATTTATATCCACTTGAGAAGAACCACACGCAGATGTGATGTATTTAACTCGTCCTCCAAGAAGGCAATAACCTCCCTTTTCCATCCGTGGGAGACTGTTCGTGTTGAACATAATGTTCTTCAAGTAAAATAAATAAATAAATTAGCAGACAGTTTTACAGAAATCTTTAAAGGGTATTCAGTTGATCCAGAGTGGAGAGTATCCAGCGATCCTTTGCATATTTTTAGACTAGGGCCCTCAAAGAAGTAAAGTAATCTTCTTTTTATTATACGTACTAATACTTCAGTTCACTTCATCAGCGTTGGTGTAATAAAGTCTATTTTTTAAACAACAAATTTACGACATAAGAAATAAATGTTCTTTACAGTTGATTTTATAATTTTATTCTTATAGTCATACATAAAAGTCTTGACTTGAAAAAAAGAAGATTTTGCCTTCTAAAAAAAATACAGGAAAGGTTTAGCCAGATAATAGATCACTAAACCTGTTTATGAGTTTATTAGTACCTACATAGAGCTTATATATGGTCCACGAGGCCCCACAAACAAGGTAGGCAGGTATACAGAGCTTATATATATATTTACACGCACACACATATGTATAGAGAGATATATATAATGTATGTATGTAAATATATATATGGACTGCAAGCCATTAATAAAAATTTATGGTTTTATGCATCACAAATGCATGGATACCTGAATTAAGATAAAAATAACTAAAAATTGTATTTGAAACATTCGAGTCATTAATGCTTACTTACTAATTTATTTAAAAATAAAAAATTAATAGTTTAAAAAAACTAAAAAATACGCTTTAAGAGTTAATCTATCTAAAAAGTAAAAAATAATTGTTAACATAAGAATAAAAATGACTGATGAGAAAATGGAATGTCACTGTTCTAAAAGCGTGGGGTGCTTTGTATGACATTTTTAAACTAACTCTGCATTTCGGAATGAAACTAGTGAAAAATTATAACCATTGATATCGAGCACCCCACGCTTTTAGAACAGTGACATTCATTTTTCGTCAGTCATTTTATTCTTATGTTAACAATTATTTTTTACTTTTTAGATAGATTAACTCTTAAAAGCGTATTTTTAAATTTTTTAAACTATTAATTTATTTTTTACTTTTTAGTCTGATTAACTCTAAAAAGCGCGTTTTTTTTTTAGTTTTTTTAAACTATAATTTATTTTTCATTTTTAGTTTCAATACAAATCATTTATCATTTGCTACAAAATACATTTATTACATTTATCATTTGCTACAAAATACATTTATTACAATACATTTATCATTTGCTACAAAATACATTTATTACAATACATTTATCATTTGCTACAAAATACATTTATTACAATACATTTATCATTTGCTACAAAATACATTTATTACAATACATTTATCATTTGCTACAAAATACATTTATTACAATACATTTATCATTTGCTACAAAATACATTTATCATTTGCTACAAAATACATTTATTACAATACATTTATCATTTGCTACAAAATACATTTATTACAATACATTTATCATTTGCTACAAAATACATTTATTACAATACATTTATCATTTGCTACAAAATACATTTATTACAATACATTTATCATTTGCTACAAAATACATTTATTACAATACATTTATCATTTGCTACATTTATTACAATACATTTATCATTTGCTACAAAATACATTTATTACAATACATTTATCATTTGCTACAAAATACATTTATTACAATACATTTATCATTTGCTACAAAATACATTTATTACAATACATTTATCAATGTTCACGGAGTTGCTTGGCCTGTTTGCGGCCTTTACTCTTTTAAGAATCACAAAACCTCCACAACTTAAATTAATTGAAACATTAGCATAAATTGTAGTTTCTTAAATTAATGAATAGAAATAATTAAAAATAAATAAATGAATTTAAAATTTAGGAAAAACATCTCCTGCTTGAGAACAATTAAAGCAGGAGATCGAAAAAGCTAAAAGCTATCGGTACAATTAAGAGTCCGTTGACGATGCCCAAAAATAAAAAGGTTAAAGTTAAAATGAGAATTTTAAGATAAAAGTAAAATAAAACAAAAGGAATTAAGATTAAACAAAATAATTATACAAAATAGATAGATTTTGATCAGTTGACTGATTCACCAGTAGATGGCGCCATCAGTCCCAAAATCGAGCCAAAAGTCAGTTACATACATACATACAGGTGTAGATAATAAAAGCGTATTAAAAATCTCATCACGAGACAGGATACTCGAACACCTTCATCAGTCCGGATACTCCTAGATTTTTTGGCATAACCTTTACCCCCTTTTTGTACCCTATTGCTACACCCTTGAGAGTTATTCTTTCGTTAGATACTTGAATGGAATGTATCCCTCGTGTTCTATCATTCCTGAATTTTTATATGGTATAAAAGAAAGCATGTAATCAATTCCTAACTGACTCGCACAACGTAGTAGGTTTATTTATACATAACTAAACATTATTTTCATTTGATATGACTAATGTAGGGATACAAAATTAAAAAAAAAAAGTATGATTTGAAAGAGAGTTATTGTATGGAGTAAAACTAATTAAAAGTAATAAAAATCGCGATGGCATTGTAATGATAAGTGATATCGTAATTTACGACATTCGCACTGTTGCTCCTGACATCTCTAATACGTAGCAATTGCTTATAACATCCTCTCGGTGATAAAAGAGAGTTTTTGCATAACGTTTTTTTATCGTCCGATATTTTTTCTTCCTATCGCGCATGCTGATAGGAAACATTACACCTATTGCGCATGCGTATCTGTAATGCTGCACTACTGAGCTATTCCTATGAGCATGCGCGCTAAGAAGAAAAATATCGGAAGATAAAAAAACGTTATGCAAAAACTCTCTAATAACCTACTATAAGTTCATTCGTGGAATACGAATTACAGTGATAGCCAAAAGTTTTGTATTTAAATTTCATGCAATATTTCCAATATCAGAATTGATGAAATACAATTGCATCATACATAAATTTATTAAAAATTTTTAGACAATTTCAAATATTCAATAATTTTTTTAAAAATTCATATACTATACAAATTATTCCTGTCAAATGGCTCTATCATAAGAATATAGTAAAAAAGAAGGAAGCTGTAATGGAGATCCTTCTAACCTTCTACAATATTTATAACTAAACAAAAATTCATAATAAATTTAATTATATAGATGCGACTATTATAGGGATACACAATTGAAGTATGTGTGATTTGTAAAAGAGTAACGGTTTCTAAGAAATCAAATAAACGAATACTTGATGTTGTTTGCAAAACTTATATTCAACATCATTATGACATTGTAATGATAAGTGGTATATATCGCATACTGTGACATAATACGATAAAATAATTATACATAATATTTATAATTAAACTTTCTCTCTTTAGAGAATCCTACAGTTGAACCCAGTCAGCGGATTAGCACTATAATTGGTATATAAACTGCATACCAGATACATTAAAGATTCTCCAAGTTGGCCAAATGATCCAGAACACACAAAATTATCCAAAATTAAAAAAAAATAATTCAAAAATGTCCTCTAGCAGCACAATACGGGAAATTCAACAAAAAAATTTTCAACACGGAAGAAAACACAACAATCGCATTTATTCAAAGGTTGTCGATCAACCATTTCAAATGAAGAAAGTGAAAAACAGTAACAACAGTAATATGCTGCAAAAAGATATATGTAGAAAGAAAAGCAAAATTTACACAAACAGATGCTTATTATCAAAAATGCAACGACAGACGCAGTTGTTAATCGTGTGCAGAAATTGTTCAATGTGACTATCATTAATCTGTAAAAGTTCAAATATATATTTAATGGTCAGTATATCATGTAGTCTAATAGAATTCTTCGATTTGGCCAACATAGGAAAACCTCCAAGATAAATCCGTGCTTTTGTAGTATCACAGCCAGAAATCCCATGGAGTCAGTCAGATCCAACGATAGCTGTGGTCATTGATTACTAAAGGAGCAATTATTAAGATTGTTGAATGTTACTGCTGTTAATATCCTGTAAAAGTACAGATTGAGGGACAACGGAGAGCGCATCATGCACCGTAATAGAATCCTTCGATTTGGCCAACACATCAACACCTTCAGGATAGATCACGTTCTTGAAATGGTACCATAGCGAGAAATCATATGGTGACAGTCAAATCCCACAATTTCTGTGGCCATTGATTACTAAAGATTTGGTTTTGTTTTGTTTGGTTTATTGCTCTACGGTCATCTTGTGCACATTTTAGGCTAAACAGATCGTGACCCACAATTTCTGTGGCCATTGATTTAAAGATTTGGTTTGGTTCAGGTCATCTTGTGTTTAAACGTTGCCTATAAAGTGGATTCCGAACCACTACAAACATCCATGGCACCGCCGGGACTCGGACTCGAAACCTGCGGTACCGAGCGCCAGAGCGCTAGCCACTCGGCCATTCAGGGTCTGATTACTAAAGGAGGGTTTGATAAGTTTGTGCAATGTCAATGCTGTCATTATCCTGTAAAAGTTTTAAAAGATGGACAATGGACAGCACATCATGTAGCGTGATTAAACCCTTCCATTTGACCAACATAGCAACACCTCCAGGATAAACCACGCCTTTAAGTGGTATACGATCGCCAGAAATCGAATGGAATCAGTCAGATCCGACTATCGCTATGGTCATTGATTACTAAAGGAACGATTAATAAGATTAGTCACTGTGACTGTTGTCATCATCTAGTTAAAGTTCTAAAGTCAGCGCAGCACATCATTTAGCGTAAAAGAATCCTTCGATTTGGACAACATAGCAACCCCTCTAGGATAAACCATGATCTTTAAGTGGTATCATAGCCAGAAGGAGTCAAGTCAGTTAGTAAGGGGAGTCAGTCAGATCCGACGATCGATATGGCCATTGATTTCTAAAGGAGCTATTAATAATGCACCCATCAGTGAGATGTTGGAAATCCTTTAAGGTCTATTCGATATATAGGGGCTTCTGATATTCAATTTAATTTTCTTCGTATTTTCTAAACAAAAGTTTTGATCCTTTTATCTCTTTATCTAATTGGTGCGTTTGGAATATATTGGCATTTCTAGATTTCTTTGATCTTCCATTGATGTAAAAATCCATTACGATCTATGCGATATCTTGCGATCTATACTAAATGAACGGTTAATAAGACGCCCAACCGTGAGTTAGAACAAAAGATTCTTTACGACCTATTCGATATATAGGGGATTCTGAAGTTCAATTTAATTCTCTCTCTACTTCCTAAACAAAAGTTTTGATCTATCTAATTGGTACGTTTGGAATATATTGACATTTCTAAATGATCATTTGAACTTTGATTCATGCAACAGGATTTTTACGATTTATGTGATATACAGGGGCTTCTAAAGTTTAATTTAATTCTCTCCTATTTCCTGAACAAAAGTTTTGATGCAAAAGAAGGAGTTGCTAAGAGAGATTAATAAGATTGTTCAATGTCAATGCTGTCATTATCCTGTAAAAGTTTTAATCGATGGACAATGGACAGCACATCATATAGCGCGATAAAACCCTTCAATTTGACCAACATAGCAACACCTCCAGGATAAACCATTCTTTTACGTGATATACGATAGCCAGAAATCACATGGAATCAGTCAGATCCGACTATCGCTATGGCCATTGATTACTAAAGGAACGACTAATAAAATTATTCACTGTGACTGCTGTCATCATCTAGTTAAAGTTCTAATGTCAGCACAGCACATCATTTAGCGTAATAGAATCCTTCGATTTGGACAACATAGCAAAAATTCTAGGATAAACTCCGTTCTTTAAGTGGTGCCATAGCCAGAAATCACATGGATTCAGTCAGATTTAGCTATCGCTGGACATTGATTACTAAAGGAGAGATTAATAAGACGTCCATCCATGAAATGTTGGAGCAAAGATTCTTTACGATCTAGGCGATATATAGGGGCTTTTGAAGTTTAATTTAATTCTCTTCCTATTTCCTGAACAAAAGATTTGCTTCTTTTATCTCTTTATCTGATTGGTTACGTTTGGAACATATTGGCATTTTAGATAAGTCTTTGTTCTTTGATTGATGCAAAAGATCCTGTACTACCTATTCTACTACTGTGCCCCAAAAGTAAGACCAATATTTATTTTTTTTAAAAACTCTCTTTACTTATTCTTCCAAATTTATTTCATCGCCTTCAAAATAATCCCTCCGAACACAATGCACTTATTTCAACGTTTTTTTCCAATCCTCAATGCATGCTAAAAAGTTATTGGCCGGGATGAGCTTCAAAGAGCGCGCCGATTCCCGTTGAATCTCTCCAGTCGAATCAAACCGGCGTCCCCGAGTGGTCTTTTGATTTAAAGAATAGCCAGAAGTCGCATCGTGCTAAATCAGGTGAATACAGTGGTTGTGGTATGATATGGGCTTCCTTTTTTGGCGAAAAATTCACGAAGAATCAATGCAGTGTGAGCTGGCGCATTATCGTGATGAAAAAACCAAGAGTTGTCTTTCCATAAATGTGGCCACTTTTTGTGAATAGCTTCATGCAAATGACGCATCACACTCAAATAATAATACTTATTGACTGTTTGGCACGGTGGAAGGGATTCATAATGCACCACACCAAGGTAATCGAAGAAAACAGTCAATATGACCTTGATTTTTGAGCGACTTTGGCGAGCTCTTTTCGGTCTTGCTTCACCTTTGTCACGATATTCGCTCGATTGATAGGTTGTTTCCGGGTCATAAGCATAAATCCAAGTCTCATCTCCTGGTTATGATACATTTTTAACTTGTCCTGATAGTCAGAAAGCATTATTTCACACTCTTCAAAGCAACGATGTTTTCAAAAAAAATCAGTGTTTTAGGAACCAATCAAGATTTGATGCGTTTGAGGTCCAAAACATCTTTTAAAATAGAATTGACCGATCCTTTTGAAATTTCAACATCAGCAAGATCTCTATGCAAATCGACTATGTGCAAGCAACAAATATTTAATTTTTAATTAAATTTAAAATTTTTAATTTAAAATCTTTAATTTTTGGACGTGAACTTCGTCGGTTGAGGTTGATGTCGACCAGAGGCCTCTTCGTCTTCAACGCTTTCTCTGCCTCCCTTTGAACTGCTTATACCACTTGTAAACAGTTTTCAGGGACAGGTTGCTCACCAAATGGTTTCTGCAACATTCTATACGTTTCCGCACACCAATATCCATTTCACAATCAAAATTAAATGCAAGTTCTTGCTCAATTAATTCAGACATTTCAAAAATCGCCGGAATCCGTTTTTAGCGTCTCCCACAAAGCCAAGCGTAACTCAAGCACTAATGAATATTTTTGACGTGAAATTTCACACAGATGTCAAGGACAGTGCCAACAACCTAAAAAAGAAAAGAAAAAATTAATATGAAATTTAAATTAAAAGTGCTTTTTGGGCAATTTAAAAGTTAATTTAATTTTATTCTATTTCTTCCTAGTTTTGGTCCTTCTAACTCTATATTTGAGTGGTTATTTTCGGTACATAGCCATTTCTAGTTGATTATTTGATCTTTGATTGATGCAAAAGATCTATTGCGATTTATGCGATATATAGAGGCTTCTTAATTTTAATTTAATTCTTTTCTTATTTCTTGAACAAAGCTTTCTTTGAACTCTTTATCTAATTGGTTAAGTTTGGTCCTTGGCATTTCTAGTTGATTATTTGATCTTTGATTGATGCAAAAAGATCTATTTTCGATATATAGAGGCTTCTTAATTTTAATTTAATTCTTTTCTTATTTCTTGCAAAGCTTTTGGTTCTTTGAACTTTTATCTAATTGGTTAAGTTTGGAATATATTGGCATTTCTAGTAGATTATTTGATCTTTGATTGATGCAAAAGATCTATTGCGATTTATGCGATATATAGAGGCTTCTTAATTTTTAATTTAATTCTTTTTCTTATTTCTTGAACAAAGCTTTTGGTTCTTTGAACTCTTTATTTAATTGGTTAAGTTTGGAATATATTGGCATTTCCAGAAGTCAGAATTGTTTAAAGCATCGAAGATTTACGACAGCTTCTTTCTTTTTAATTAATAAATATTCTTAATGCAATGAAGCAACTATAAGTCTAATGAAGATCTGACTCAGCGGTTGTCTTTATTTTTGTACTTTAATAAAAAAAAAATAAGATATACGTCTCAATTAAAATTCGGAATGCGAATATATAAAATACCAAATCAGATATCATTAAATCTCGCTCAGTCTCTCTCCTTCAAGTTAACACACGCCACTTGCTGTTTGAAAGTAAGCCAAAACAAGCCAGCTGGGGAATTAATTCAAATGCATGCAAAGGAATTCCAATAATTCAATGGCGCACCCGCTACTGGCTGATCTGTTTTCCGGGCGGAAACCGGTCTGCAAGAAACCGAACTCAAGTGTCAAGAAAAATAAAAACGCAGAAAAACTACATGCGAATACTAATGAAGAACGCACTTTCTCAAGAAATTCTCCGAGTTGCTCTTAAATGTTATAATTGAATAATCGTTAAGATCAAAGTACTTCTCGGAAAAATTTAGGACCACGGTTTCGGTTAGTAAGCCATGAACTATTAAATAAAAAAACGGTAATTTTTTAAAATGGCATAATTATTCTGTTGCGAAAGGATACTTAACTTGTATTTACATTATCTTATTGAACATTAATAAGCGACTAGTAGCCTACATGGCGGGCATTTTATTCTCACCTTTATGTTGTTGAAGTTTAAAAGAATTTTTAAAAAAAAGTGAAGCCAAAACAGATAAATAAACTACAAATAAAATATGTATATATTTTATCTTTAAGAATAACTGCTTACTAATGAGATGACAGACATAAAAAATAATCCGAATTGTAAAATAGGAATAGGAATCATCATCATCATCGGCGCAATAGGCCCATGGTGGGCCAAGGCCGTCTGCCTACTGGTAGATTTCGAGAAAGGAGATGTTTTGTTTTTACAGGGTAGGGTTGTGAGCCCCTACGCCCAACGCTCTACAGTCCCGTTAGACCGGGACCTAAGGTTTAAAGTGGAACTGGGCGTGGTTGGATTGAGACTTCAGATACATGTTAGAGACCTCGCAGCTTTATTAACACGCGCACAAACATCACATACATACAATTAAAACATACAGCATGCAACACATTTAAAGACGTCTAATTAAAGATTCGTGGAAGAATTTCACTTCTAAGCTGAAAATAAAGATACTCAGGTACGCGCTGGATCTCGAAATATACTTGCTTTCTGGGTGAGAGTCTGTAGGCCAACGGTTACACAGGATTGTACTAAATATAATTCATCTCAGGATGAGATACTTTAAACTAAACAGAACAGAAGCGCGTGATTTTGTTGTACTAAATGTTTCTCAGTGGCAGCGCCGGTTGCTCTGTACTTTCTCTCGGGTGAGAGTCTCGAGACCTACTGACCATTTCTTCTAAAAGGCACAGGGGCTCTCTCGTAATTAGGAGGAAGTATAGTTACAATATTTAATTTATTTTATTTAATAGTTTGATCTGGCTCTTAACTAGTAAGTAGAATAATAATCTGACCACCAAACTAAGAAAGGTTGCCTATGCTTGTTCTATTGCATATAATAGTCCTAAAAATAATTTTCTGTATAATTCTAATGTATGGTTAAATTAGCTTTTATTAACACCAGCCTTTTTTATTGGGCATTTTGAAAGATTAAATCGATATTGGCTTTCCAGGGCCTGAATGCCCGAAAATGAGAGGTGTGGATGCTTGTAATCATTTGTTTTCGGGTGAAATAGTAGTTAACATGGATGTTTGTAAGGAGAAAAACACGTTTACAGAAAAACCAATTAATATAAAAAATTAAAGTCGTTCCTACTTTTTTTTTACTCCGCGTTCGTTTCTTCATTTTTTAAGTTTATCTGGCGCCCCTAGGTAGATACATGCAAAGTTAAATCTAAAAACGTCGGTTAATTAATTTAATTAATAAAATAATATTTGGTCTATTTATCCAGTTTCATTAGAAAAAAAAAATAATAAATATTGGCTTTCTATAGAACAACGAAATTTTGAAAGTCAGATTGTAATGTTTGAAATATTTGTTTTCAGAAATAGATGTTCACGTTAAAAAAGAAAATTGAAAAATAACAACCCTTTCACAGGGGAAAAAATGCATTAGACAAATGCAGAAGGAGCTTGAAAGTTTTCTATACGGTGCCATGGATATTTTTCTCATGAAACAACTTATAGTAGTCAATTTCGGCTTTCGCCATTCATATCATAAAGCGTCACATACAAATTTCATCTTATACCTCGTCTGTCTCTATCTCATTTGACCCCATAAAAGTTCGTGACACAATTTTTGACCTATCATTGTTATTACGTGTAACCGTGATATTGTTTTTGACCTCAGAAAAAAAATGCACTAAACGGGCGTGATGCATTAAACGTGCTCATGTGATATGAAATTTAAAATATTAATATTTTAATATCCATGACAAAAAATTTTGAAAATTATTTTCAATCATACAATCACAAAACGTGGTTTCACAGTGGTCGGCGTCACAGGTTTCGGGTTCGAGTCCCGGTGGTGCCATGGATGTTTGTAATGGTTCGGAATCCTGTGGAAAAACAAACTGTTCAAGCATGTCAAGATAAAGGGTAGCAGCTACGGTTTTTTCCATGAAGAAAAATTGTCTGATTCTTCTGTAACGCATCAGATCGCACCACATATTCATTTGCTTTTGTTCCTGGCATGTTCCCGAATAACATTATGTTGTTCTGAACGCCAGATGCGAATCACGATGAACCGTTCCAGATGTGGGCGATGTTGATTCGTCACAAAACATCGCATTCTGTAGGTAATTGAGAGCGTTGTCGATCCGTTAATCAATTACAAAGTTTTTGAGTTGTGACATATCAAAAATACACGCAACAAAAATTAACTTTCTCGGAAAAAACAATTTTTTCATTAAAATAAACTTGCTGTGTTGTTATTCATGATACCTCAAACAGCAAATCTCTAGGACTCATAACGAATTCTTTGAATTGACCTGCATTTAATCTAAAGAAATTTTCAATATATTTCGAGTACGATTATTATTTGAATCACGGAGATTTCATGAGGACACTCTGTATATTTTAATATGAAAATGAATCAATAAGTACTTTATTTAGTATTGCACGAATGTTAAACGATTCAGTATACTACTGTGTCCAAAAAGTGAGACCTATTTTCAATTTAAAATTCCGAGGCTTATAGAATTTCAATTTTTTTATTCTTTTTTAGGTTGCTGGCACTGTCCTTGACATCTGTGTGAAATTTGACGTTAAAATATTCATTAGTGTTTGAGTTACGCTTGGCTTTGTGAGACGCTAAAAGTGATTCCGGCGATTTTTGAAATGTCTGAATTCATTGAGCAAAGAATTTCCATTACAATCTGTTTGCGGAAACGTATAGAATGTTGCAGTATGCATTCGGTGAGCATTTCTATATCGGAAAGAAATCTTTACAAGTGGTATAAACAGTTTAAAGAAAGCAGAGAACGCGTGGAAGACGAAGAGCCTTCTGGTCGACCCTCAACCTCAACCGACGAGGATCACGTCCAAAAAAATTAAAGATTTGGAGATTGCAAACCTTGAATTTAGAATTAGAGACCTTGCTGCTGATGTTGGAATTTCAAAAGGATCGATCAATTCCATTTTGGGTCTCAGACGCGTCAAATATCGATTGGTACCGAAAACACTGAATGCGCTAGCTCACACTGCATTGATTCTTTCGTGACTTTTTCGCCAAAAATGAAACTATATCGTTCCACAATCATCATATTCCCACCATGCGACTTCCGGCTATTCCCCAAACTCAAAAGACCACTCCCCGAACACGGCTTTGAGTCGATTGAAGAGATTCAACATGAATCGGCGCGCGCTTTGAAAGCCACCCCTGCCGATGACTTTTTAGCATGCATTGAGGATTGGGAAAAAGTTGTCATAAATGCATTGTGTCCGGAGGGGATTACTTTGAAAACAATGAAATAAATTTGGAAGAATAAATAAAGAGTTCTGGAAAAAAAATTGGTCTTACTTTTTGTGCAAAGTAGTATATCTTTTTAGCAAATCGACATATCCAATAAAATATTAATGTTATTTTAATATCCATGACAAAAATTAACTGTAAAAAACTAATATTTTCAATCACAGATATTTACCGGGGCCTGATGGCCGAGTGACTAGCGCTCTGGTGCTAGGTGCGCAGATTTCGAGGCAATGTAATTTTTTTTTATTTATTAAACAAAATTTTAGGTAGTTGCCATTCAGCGGTTAGCACTTTTTATTTATTTATTTATTTTACGTCAGCCTGTTTATGAACAGTAAAGCAGTTTAATAAATAATGTCAACCACGAAAAATCGCCAAATTTGGTAATAAAACTGAATTGAGTAATTTCTTAAAGAATATTTAACCTATCTTGAAAATATTTTCGTTCGGTTGGTCTAGGTTTTGTATTCGAAATATCTCAGCAAATTTTGGTAAAATTTGGTAAATTGTGGCCAAGTGTAGGCGGATACACAGACACACAGAGAGCACATATGCAAGAGGTAGCATTCAGTAAAAAATCATCCGCCTGATTTTTTTCAAACTTCCTTTTACTTGAAACATTCATGCACATGCACGTTTGTCCCCTCGGGTTTTGTAATTTGAATGTGCAAAATAGTGTCTTCTTTCAATCTCTTCTTAAGCCGTGTCTATCTATATTTGAATGCAAGCTGCGAACATCATTCGCGGAAGCTCTTTATAGACGTTTTAGTGGGATTTCTAAAAACAACTTCTTCTCCATTTTACCATTAAGTAGCCAATCATCTGGAAGATCATTGGTGACTCCCAGAATAAAAGTATAAAAGCAGCCAATCATCAGGAAGATCGTAAATCCTTTGATTCACGACTCCATAGCCGCAACCACCTGAAGTAGAAATTTTGTTTCCTAGAGATCAGAAAAATTTTCTCACATGCTTTACGTTTTCCGGCCGTACTAAAGTAAACCGATTCGAGAGCTTTCGAGCAGGGCACTCGCAGTTTACATGTTCAAATGTATACGGTGGTAGACAGTGATCAAATGTTGACTCAAATACAGAAATGGTTTTTAAGGTAAAAATTTCAGCTATATGAATTACACCTTCAAGTTCAGAAGAAAACATGGATTTAAAATTTCTTTAAAATTGTCATTTTAGCACTAAAATAGCTCTAAAAAGAGACTGTTAATTAAAAATTCTTTTCTTTTGAAATGTTCATAACAAAAATACGCCGATGTACTGCATGATGATGAAAATAGCCCAATTTAATAATAAGTTTGACAAATTAAAAAAATTCGGTCAAATCTATAAGAACTGTGTCAAACGAAAATCCCCCTCCCATCCAAATGGTCCACTGCTCTCAATTTGGCAACACTGAGATCGCATTAAAATCCTTATCTAGTGACAAGAAGCACTGTTTGGGTGTGACACTGTTCAGTATGGGGCCACTTGAGTTCGGGTGTCGCTGAGAGCGCGGGGGTGGCCCTCTGCAGAAGTCCTCCGGGGCCGCGGGTTCAAGTAGGCCTCGCGTGGCTCTGAGTGGCTTTTCTTTTAATAGCTTGCTTATCTCTGCAGTCCACCCGGAATGCCTCTTCAGGAACGACCTCCGCTAACAAGTGGCTGGCGTGTCTGGGAAAAAAGAGGAGATTCTCATTAGTGCGTGTTTTCATTGACATCTACTATGTGGTGCTTGAGAGTTAAAAAGCATAGAATTATTGTTTATCAATTTGTATCATTATAATCTCAGACCACCTCTGAGTGATATTACACAAATTTGCATCAGAGAAACTCTGAGTGATATTACATACATTTGCATCATTATAACCTCAGACATCCTCCGAGTGATATTACATAAATTTGCATCATTATAACCTCAGACAATGAGGGATATTATACAGATTTGCATCATTATAACCTCAGACTGATCTGATCTCGGTGATATTACTCAAATTTGAAGAATTATTACCTAAGACTGATCTGATCTGAGTGATATTACACAAATATGAAAGTGATATTACACAAATATATGATGTTATAAGGCATCATTATAATTGAGGTTATAATGATGCATTATAACCTCAATTTGAGTTATATATTACACAAATTTGCTTCATTATAACCTCAGACAATGAGTGATATTACACAAATTTGCATCTTACGATTCAAAGGAATTACCTAAACTACAGGTAGAAACTCGGTGGTTCTCACGTATCACTTATGCAACCTATGAACAGCCCACGGCCGGGTGATATGGGGAGGACAGGGGCTCCCGGAGAATTTTTAATGGTAATTGTCTTCCATTTGGATGTTGCATGGGAGAAAACCCTGGTGAAAACATGTTTAGAATTCAAAAGTTTATCAAAATACTCCTTTAATTTTTAACTAATAAGTATATACAAGATTAATATCAATAAATGCAATATAATCAGTGACACATAATAGAGTCATAACAAATTATAATCAGTGATACAAAAAAATAAACATAATATTCTAATTTTTTTTCTTCTTTTTTTCAGGTACAACTGTTTGATGTGCGTATTTTTTGCAATGAAACAAACATATCTGGCACTAAGCTCGCTCCGTTTATTTTACATTTCTGCATTGTAAATGATCTTCATGCAGAGCTGATGCATTCTTCAAAGTCATTGAGGTTTTTTGGTATTGCTGGGTTTTAAACAAGACTTAATATAAACTCATAAAAAGAAATCACACTGCATAAAAATAGTGCTATATGAACAAGGGTAAATCATCGTCACCTGCAATCTAGCATTTTGAAAGCTTCTCGTTTTAGGGAGAAAAAAAACCCCATCCCAAGCCCAATGAGTTGGAGTTCCATCTTGCTGAAACACAAAATTTGTACTGTCATTTCGCAACTATGGATAGATAGATACTTATGTACAGATATTTTCTCCGGACACAATGCACATATGCCAATGTTTTTTCCAATCCTCAATACTTGTTAAAAGTCATTGGCCGGAATAGCATTCAAAGCGCGCGCCAATTCACGTTGAATCTCTTCAAAACGGTGTCCCCGGAGTGGTCTTTCGGGTTTAGGGAATAGTCAGAAGTCGCACGTGCTAAATTAGGTGAATACGTTGATTGTGGAGTGATATGGGTTTCATTTTTGGCGAAAAAGTCATGAAGAATCAATGAAGTGTGAGCTGGCGCATTATCGTGATGCAAAACCGAGAGTTGTCTTTCTATGAATGTGGGCCACTTTTTGTGAATAACTTCACACAAAAGGATGCATAATGCTCAAATAATATTCCTTGTTGACAGTTTGGCCCAGCGGAAGGAATTCATAATGCACCACACCACGGTAATCGACGAAAACAGTCAACATGATCTTGATTTTTTGAACGACTTTGGCGTGCTCTTTTCGGTAGTGCTTCACTTTTGTCACGATATTCGCTCGATTTATCGGTTGTTTCCAGAACGTAAGCATAAATCCAAGTCTCATCTCCAGTTATAATGCATTTCAACTTGTCCTGAAAGACAGAAAGCATTGCTTCACACTTCAACGTGACGATGCTTTTCCGAAAAAGCAGTGTTTTCGGTACCAATCGAGATTTGACGCATTTGAAGCCCAAAACATCTTTTAAAATGGAATTGACCGATCCTTTTGAAATTCCAACATCATCAGCAAGATCTCTAATTGTAAATCGATGGTTTGCAAGCACCAAATCTTTATTTTTTGGACGTGAGATTCGAGGTTGAGGTGGATGATCGACCAGACGGCTCTTCGTCTCCAAAGCGTTCTGTGTCTTCTTTTAACTGTTTATACCACTTGTAAACAATTCTTTCCGATACAGGAATGTTCACCGAATGCCTTCTGCAACATTCTATATGTTTCTGCAAACAAAATTCAATGCAAGTTCTTTGCTCAATTAATTCAGACATTTTAAAAATCGCCGGAATCAGTTTTAGCATCTCACAAAGCGAAGCGTAACTCAAACACTAATGAATATTTGACGTCAAATTTCTCACAGATGTCAAAAACACTGCCGGTAACCTAAAAAAGAAAAAAAATGAAATTCCATAAGCCCCTACAATTATAAATTTAAAATTGATCTGATTTTGGACACAGTAGTACATTTGTTTTTCCAAAATAGTGATTACAGCATAGACCACCAGTGGAATAAAACCAGGAAAAACCAGTTCTCTCTTTGCTCATTAATTGGATTTACCATGGAAGATGTAAAATTGTAACTTATTCACCACCATTGGCGATTGGAAAGTAAAATAATTTCTAATCCTTTTCTTTTAAAAACTTATCAACCGGATGTGGACTGTATCTTTACAATGACAAAGTTTCCTTCTGAGGGAGGTTTTAAATTTGTTTCAGTTATTAATCATCTTAACGTTGACCGATGGTTACATTTCCTTGAATTACTTGCGGTATTTACAGAAGCGCTTAATAATTATCGCCATTAATTTTTTCCTCGTTTTTTCTCTCTGGTGCAAAGAAGAGCTAGTTAAGTGTTCTCGAAATACGAGGCGTTTTTTTTTTTTTTCCGAGTGACCCCGACGCTACCGTCGTTATTCACAGTTGTCAAAGGCAATTGCGCGGAACGTTACTCGAAACCTCGCGTAACGACTCGTTCGCTTGTTGAATAGCTTTTACAAAACCTGTTTCTGTTGAGGCAATTAATTGTGAAAATATCAAATGATGAGGTTTTATTTTTATCATTCACCACAACATTAAATGCCATGTCTTTAATAGTGTGGTAATGGAATCTATAATTTAATGGAATCTTTGTGTGGTGTGGCACAGTGTGGTGAAAAACTTTTTGGCTTGTGGACATTTCCTGTTAAATCATTTTTTGTTGGTTAAGGTTAGGGTGTGACACGTAGTGAAAGAGTATTTTATACTACTGTGCCCAAAAAGTAAGACCAATTTTTTTTTCAAAAACTCTTCATTTATTCTTCCAAATTTATTTCATCTCCTTCAAAGTAATCCCCTCCGGACACAACGCACTTAGGCCAACTTTTTCCAATCCTCAATGCATGCTAAAAAGTCATCGGCAGGATGGCCTTCAAAGCACGCGCCGATTCACGTTGAATCTCTTCAATCGACTCAAAACGGTATCCCCGGAGTGGTCTTCTGAATTTAGGGAACAGCCAGAAGTCGCACGGTGTGAATACGGTGGTTGGGGAACGATATGGATTCCATTTTTGGCAAAAAGTCACGAAGAATCAATGCAGTGTGAGCTGGAGCATTCAGTGTTTTCGGTACCAATCGAGATTTGACGTGTTTGAGGTCCAAAATGGAATGGACCGATCCTTTTGAATTTCCAACATCATCAGCAGGGTCTCTAATTGTAAATCGACGGCTTGAAAGCATCAAATCTTTAATTTTCTGGATGTGAATTTCGTCGGTTGATGTTAAGTGTCGACCAGAGGGCTCTTCGTATTCAACGCGTTCTCTGCCTACTTTGAACTGTTTATACCACTTCTAAGCATTTTTTTCCGATATAGGAATGCTCACCGACTGCCTTCTGCAACATTCTATATGTTTCCGAAAATAAAATTGAATGCCAGTTCTTTGCTCAATGAACTCAGATATTTCAAAAATCGCCGGAATCAGTTTTAGCGTCTCCCAAAGCCAAGCGTAACTCAAACACTAATGAATATTTTGAAGCCAAATTTCACACAGATGTCAGGGATAGTGCGAGCAACCTAACAAAGAAAAAAAAAAAAAATGAATTTTAAATTTATTTTAATAGGAATTTTAAATTGAAAATTGGTCTTACTTTTTTGAACACAGTAGTAAATATCATATCTTTAATAGTGTGGTAATGGAATCTCTAATTTAATGTGATCTTTGTTATACACTTTCGCTATTGGGCCCAGAGTGGTGAAAGGACTTTTTGGTTTGTGGACATTTCTTGTTACATCATGATTTGTTGGTTAAGGTTAGGATGTGACGCCTAGTGAAAAATATTTTATCCATCCATAAAATTTTTACGATCATTATGGAATATTTTAATTTTATTTGAAGTTTATGAAATTTTGGAACAAATTTAGCGACATTTTTTCATATTACAGATAATATTTGCGAGCCAATTAATGCATTAAATTTCAGGGCATATCTTCAAATGCTAAACGTCTTGTATTCATGAAGCATTTCGGGTAGTTGTTCCAAAATATTGCACTAATAAATATTTTTACTTCCCGATGTTCATAAAATTCAGTTCTGTTGTACATCATTGCCAAAAAACAGTGCTGTTTCTGCCTTTCGTCTAGCTACGAGACATGACTGCTTATGTGCACACATTCACATGTTACAATGGTGCGGAGATGAATACTGAACATTTCCTCGTTTGCTCAGCGTTCTCTGAAATCAGTGTTTTTTCCAAATGCTAGAGGTGAGAGACCCTCTGAATTGTTCGAAGGTTGATCCTGTTTTAATGTTTTAACTTCAATCTGTCCTAAATATTATCTATTTAATTTCTTTTTGTATAATTTTTCTGGTTTTTTTTTTTCTTTTTCTTTGTGTGATCTATTGAATTTTTATGGTTTTCTGGATCTGCGCAAGGCATAAAGATAATGGTCTGCATTGCAGCTGCATTAGAAATAAAAAAAACTTCCTGATATTCTAACTCACATTAATAAATATAAATAATAATATTTCATTTGTAAAAAATTTTTCTAAATCATGCCTAACTTTATTTAAATTACCACAAGATATCATGGTGTAGAAAATAAAATATTATGAGCTACGAAGTTAGTAAATAATTGTAGTTAGAGTGTAAGTTACCTGAAAGAAATTTTTTTTTTAATTTTGAATTAGGTCTATATTTATTTTATGTTTAAGAATTCATGTGCATTATACCCGTAATTGTTTCATTAATACTTGCTGTAAAATTTATATGAAAATAAATCTTGAACCAAAATATACTGCTTAAAAAAGGGTAAAAGGATATCGAAGTTTATGATATATATTGTAGTATAAATTAAGAGTTTTGAGGGTTGGTACATTATAGACAGTAACAGTGTGCTATATAAACATATAGTCACACATAGATGATATAAATGGTATCACATATAGATGAAAAAAAGTATTTTAAAGTGTATTTTCGTACAAAACAATAATGTGTAATGTTTTAACAGAACATCCATTTTAATAGAACATATGGTTCCTTTGAACGATCAGTAACGTCTGACACCTATTAGACATGGAATCTATCATATTACACTCATGTCCATAAATTAAGGATAATTCAGAATCACACAGAAATTGAACTCTAAAATAAAAATTTCACCTGTAGAATTATCACACACATCTTGAAGAAGAATATGCATATCACAGGAAACCACTAGATGGTGCGAATAGTACGTCCCAATGACGAGAGTGTAAGAGAGGGGTATATAAGGAATGGTGGCAAAGAAGTCAAATTGTTCACAACCGCTTTAAAAGCATTTCAGTGCCATAACCGCATAGTTATGGCACAAAGGAAGCATTTGGATAATTTTTTACGTGGTAGAATTATCGGACGACTGGAATGTGGACGTACCCAGCTGAAAGTATCCGAGGAACTTGGAATAGCCCAGAGTGTCATCTCCAGGCTTTGGCAACGATTCCAAGATGATGGTAATGTGAGTAGATGTTACAGCACAGGTCGCCCCCGAGTTACAACGCCGAATGAGGACCGGTATTTAGCAGTTACTGCCAAAAGAAAGAGATATAGCACAGCATCAGACCTGTCTCGTCAGCTCTCTTCAGCTACCGGTACGACAGTTTCAAGGCAGACCGTGTACAGACGCTTATGGCACATTGGTCTATATGCTCGTAGGCCTGTCAGATGTGTTCCACTTACCGCAACTCACTGTCGCCTGCGATTGACCTGGAGCAGAGAGCATGCATTGTGGACACCGCAACAGTGGTCTTGTGTGATGTTTTTCGACTAGTACAGGTTTAGTTTGCAGTCTGATTCTCGCCGGACTTTCATATGGAGAGCGCCAGGTACCCGTTACCACCAAGAGAACACCATTGAACTACACCGTTAGGTGGTGCAGGATGGCTCGTTTGGGGAGGAATTATTCTTGATTCCAGAACTGACCTGCATGTTCAGAGTGTAACGATGACAGGCCACATCTATCGGGATGTCATTCTGGAACAACATGTACGTTTGTTTCGGGGCGCCATGGGTGCTGAATTTCTGTTTATGGATGACAACGCCCGTCCTCACCGTGCAAACATTGTAGACGAATGCCTTCAATTGGCCAGCATACTCACCGGACTTGAATCCAATAGAGCATGTGTGGGATATTCTTGGCCGACGAATTGCAGCCCGTCAACCCCCTCCCACCTGTCAACCGAACTTCGGAGGGCATTGCTTGATGAGTGGTGTAATATTCCCCAAGATCAGATTGATCGTCCGGGAGACATACTCCATATTAACCATCATACTAACCATGTTAGACTGTTTTTTGTAAATAGGTTCTTTTTGAAATTTGCTGCAGGGAGTAAAAATCGCAATTTTTATTAATTATGTCAAACATATAGCATCTTTTTTGCTCTTTACCTTTTGTTTAAGGAATAGACTTTACAAATAAGTCAAATTTGTTTTGCTTCGGTCTCTTTCTTTGCCTGAACTTCATTATCCTTAATTTATGGACATGAGTGAATTAATGAAGGACAAAGGTATTCCATCCCACTCTTTGGAGATATTAATTCCATGCTGTAATAGCAGAATGCATATGCAGCATGATACAGACCTCGTGTTAGCTAATTGGCTAGCGCTCCGTCCTTTGGTACCACAGGCTTCAGGTTAGAATCCTCGATGTGGCAACATGGATGTTTGTTAGTGGCTAGGAATCCACGTTAAATTGCAGCTCCTGGTCTAATTAGCCTAAAGTGTGCACAAAATGACCGTAGAGCAACAAAATCAAACAAAACTTATGCGATTGAGTGCGGTATGTTGCAATAAATTAAATTAAACATGGCCCGACTCGTGGCTCAGTGGTAACATGCGACCAAATGACGTGGTAGTTCCCCTAAAATCCTCCCGGAAGATACCGCTCTTTTCTTCAGCGACACGGAGCCAAGTCGGACTTCTGTCTACTGGTGCTAAATCACTTTTTTTTTCTAAGGCAACTCCTGGTCTAATTAGCCTAAAGTGTGCACAAAATGACCGTAGAGCAACAAAATCAAACAAAACTTATGCGATTGAGTGCGGTATGTTGCAATAAATTAAATTAAACATGGCCCGACTCGTGGCTCAGTGGTAACATGCGACCAAATGACGTGGTAGTTCCCCTAAAATCCTCCCGGAAGATACCGCTCTCTTTCTTCAGCGACACGGAGCCAAGTCGGACTTCTGTCTACTGGTGCTAAATCACTTTTTTTTTCTAAGGCAACTTGGTCTAATTAGCCTAAAGTGTGCACAAAATGACCGTAGAGCAACAAAATCAAACAAAACTTATGCGATTGAGTTATGTTGCAATAAATTAAATTAAACATGGCCCGACTCGTGGCTCAGTGGTAACATGCGACCAAATGACGTGGTAGTTCCCCTAAAATTCCCGAAGATACCGCTTTTTCTTCAGCGACACGGAGCCAAGTCGGACTTCTGTCTACTGGTGCTAAATCACTTTTTTTCTAAGGCAGCTCCTGGTCTAATTAGCCTAAAGTGTAAAAATGACCGTAGAGCAACAAAATCAAACAAAACTTATGCGATTGAGTGCGGTATGTTGAAATAAATTAAATTAAACATGGCCCGACTCGTGGCTCAGTGGTAACATGCGACCAAATGACGTGGTAGTTCCCCTAAAACCCTCCCGGAAGATACCGCTCTCTTTCTTCAGCGACACGGAGCCAAGTCGGACTTCTGTCTACTGGTGCTAAATCACTTTTTTTTTTTTTCTAAGGCAACTGGCAATACAGAGACAGTTAATCTTTATGCCATAAGCAAGGGCTGCACAGACGTTACTCATTTAGCACAAAGCAGGGGGCACGTGTAGCTTGAAGATAGGCTACGAACGCGAGTTTTGAGCAGCGCATTTTGCTAAAATAAAAAAAAAATTACTTATTTCTTGTTTGTAGTTGTTGTAGCCATCCTTTCTCTGACATACTGGCAGCGGCCGGGGTCGTAAGTTGCAGAAAAGTTTATTTTCAGCAACTTTTAACTAAACCTAGCCTTTCTGATGCAAATGTGAGCAAAAATGTTTGATATTAATAATATTAGTTTTATTTGGGATTACCAATGATATAATAAATTATTTTCTAACACATTGCAATTTAATATTAATGCAAACAACATCAGCGTGTGTGAACATTTTTATTACTAAAATTTCTGTTCTTTATAATGCATTTAATTACTAGTTAATGTACTCATAGAGAAACACATATATTATCACTATTTAGTTAAAATGCATGTATTACTATATATAATTTTGATAATTTTTCTTAATATAACTGAATTATTTTGATTTTGTTTAACGACCAATAGCCCCATGGTGGGTCAAAGCCGTCTGCTTACTGGTAGATTTCGAGACAGGAGATATTTTTCTTTTTACGGGGCAGGGTTGTCTGAACTACCCCCGTCATATTAGATCGGGACTTATGGTTTACATACTAGTACAATGCCATCACCTTACTACTACAATGATACCACCTCGGTGGTACAGGTTTCCAGTTTGAGTCACTAAAAACTGGAAACCTCTAGTACCGAGCGCCAGTCACTCGGCCATCAGGTCCCGAGAGAGGGGTTCATAACTTCATTTTGCCAGCAAGAGTGGTCCAAAATCTCTTTCGTTTTACTCATGAAAATAATCCATAATCTCTTAACTCAATGGAACTTTCTGGTGTAGGAGTTCAAGAACTCCTACACCAGAAAGATCCATTGAGATGAGATTATGGATTATTTTTATGAGTAAGAGTTCTGGTATAGAAGTTCTTAAACTTCTACACCAGACAGACATAGAAATAATGCCTTCTGTGCACTCTTTTCATCAGATAAAAGTATGAAAACTATAATTGGACAACCCAGTTATCAATACGAAGCCTTCTACTGCAGTCTTCATCGAATCAATATACTTTTCAAACCAGAGACCCAACTCATGCTAACAGTAGATAACGAACTTGCGTCTTTTTAACGTAAGCCAAACATTACTACCACCATTTGGGCCATGAATGATTCTTTTATATTTCAAAAGCATAATTCTTGTTAAACTGAAAAATAATTTTCTAAGCTGTTTAAACATCTGTACGCAATTAAGAGTAAGAACGAAAAGTTTAACAAAAAGTAGTTCTTCTGCATTTTATTTTAGTTTGCTGCGTCGCTCTACGGTCATTTTGTGCACATTTTAGTCTAATTAGACAGGCCAAGGCCATTTTTCTGCCAGATTTCGGGACATGATATGCTACTTTAGGTCTTTCTACAGAGATAGGGTTACGTACACTACACCCAACAGTCATATTAGATCGGGACCTACAGTTTAAAGTGTATTAAGAATCACCAACAAAATTCATGCCACCGATATGATTCGAACCTGAAACATGTGGTACGAAAAAAGTGCGCTACACAACTGGCCATCAGGCCGTTACAGTTCATGCTGAAATTTCCATCCACGATGTTAATCCTCTTAATGGATACAATTTCAAATAATTAAATCAGAAGCTTTAATAATAAAAGCAAATGCTTTCATTTCTTGTAACTGAAGCTCAAAGCTCGCAATTAATTAATTAGTGAATCACGTATTAGAGCAGGAGTGGCCAACACGCGGCCCAGTGAGATTTATCACACTTTTATAAAGTATATTTATTTTATAATGGCCAAAGTAGTAAAAAAACAATGTATTAAATAAATTCATTATTTGTTCATCCATATATTCAAAAATTAACTGTCCAAATTATGAGAAAATTAACATTGAATTTAAAATAATATTCTTGCGAATATAGAACAGATATTGCCTGTTTTATTTATAAATTTACAGTTATGAATTTGTAGAATAATTAAATTATATTCTGCCAACTCATTGTGCGAGGGCATTTTGGAACATCTAATAAAACAGGTTCTATATTTCACTTTAAGTGACCTTAGTTCCTAGATACGCACAGTTGATTTTTGATAGCAGTGCAAACCAGACTCTAAGTTCAAGTTATTAGCTCTTTCGGTTCAACTTACATCTGCGAATCGTTTTTTTTTTTTTTTTCGAAAATGAAATTGACCCAACACAAAACACGCTCAAACATAACGGACGGCAACACCTATTACGATGTGCAAATACCCAAATTGAGATCGATTTGCAAAAGCTAAGTGAAAGAGTGGAGAAACACATATCGCACTAGTAAATTAAAATAAGTATTTTTTAATGATTTTTTTTTATTTCGTTTATATTTTTATATTTTTTTATATTTCATTTTTAGTATTATATATATTTTATATTTCATTTTTAGTGTTATATATTTTTTATAATGTGCGTTTAGTATGTATCATTATTATTGTATTATCTTTGTTCACACGTGAGAATAACTGTAAACACAAAAAATTATAACTCATTATGTTTCCATTTTCACTCCAAAAAAAGTTTCTTTAGTGAGTCTAAATCTAATATGGTGATATATAATTTTGGTTGGGTTGGCCACCCCTGTTTTAGAGGTTACTGAATCATGCTGAAAGGAGTCACGTAGTGTAATTGAGATACTTGCATTAAGCATATGGGATGCAATTATGCCCATGCAGAGGCCATAGACAATTTTTAATAAGAGAATATGACTATCTGCTTTATCTCTGAAATAATTTGGTAGGACCTTAGCTCCCTCAGATAAAAAAGAAGCCACTATTTCGAAACTCGAAATCTATCCCTTTAATTACTGCCAAGCGTGGGAGGGAGGGGGTGTGATGTCTCATCCGTCACCTGCTGAATATCATTGATTTCGTTCGTTTGGCAGCAGGGATTCGTCAAGCGCAAGTGGATGTCAAAACAGAGGATGTTGCCAGACGAAAAACCTTGTAATAGAATTCAGGCGTTATTTTAATTAATTGGGATCGAATGTTTTTATTTTAAATTTTTTTATCCTTGTATGAGGAAGTAATAAGAAAAAAGAATCTTTTGATATGATGTAGCAGGAATTAAAGGCATAGATTAGTGATTCTCAAATTGTTTGAAGTCGAGGTTTCATTTAAAAACCCATAAGTAATTGTAGGTGCACTATATACAAACTTCTGACATGTATACTCCACTAACACCTCAGAGTTTATATCAAGATGGCCAGCTCAAGAGATTGCTATTTACAGACGGGGAGTCTGACAGGCTTCAATGGAAATTTTTTAACATTTAAAATCACATAGGCGCTAGTGCTCCTAGTGAGCGGCCTGAATGGCCGAGTGTCTGGCACTCTAGTGCTCGGTGCCACAGGTTTCAGGTTCGAGTCCGGTGGTGCCGTGAATGTTTGTTGTGGTTCGGAATCCACTTTAAGATGTAGGTCTCAGTCTCATGTGACTGTAGAGCGTCATGGAGCCTAGTGAGACTTCTCTCACCCACATCATTTCCAAACTGTATAGGAGCAACTCAGCTGGAGGTACAGTGATTTCGTATGGTGCGGTGTGGTATAGAAATAGTAGTAGTGCTCCTAATAACCAAACCACAAAAAGATACAAGTCCTAGTTCCTCAAACTTCTTTAGCGCATTATTGCTGTGTGGCGACTTTTATGTGAAGAAAGAAGGATAAAAGTCATGAGAAAGGTTAGTTGTTTGTAATAAAAGTTGTCTTTAAATAGGAAAACTGACAAGAAAAAGAGTAACTACATTTATTTTTATATCTGGGCATATTTTTCTCTGGAATACTACAGGAATACTTCTAGAGCTCACTACTAACGCCCAATCGCCCTTTGAGAGCCACTGATATAAACTTATAATCTTTCACAGATTCATGGTAAAAGAAAAATTGTCGGACTTTATAAAGGGAAACATTACCAATGTAGCTGGTGGGTAGTGATTCGGCTTTCAACTATAAAGAGCTTAATTCAAAACTTGGCAAATAATCCCGAACTTCGGGTCTATCCCGCGGAAATGGTCAAGATATATCAGTAGGCCTGAAAGTTCTTGCATTGCGTTGCAGAAGGAGGATACGAATCCCTTCTCCCTGCCTATCTAGTGGAAATTCAATTCTGGCATAACGCAAGTGTAGAGTAAAAGGCAGTGCTTCCTAAGTAGAGCAGAATCTATTCCATATCTGCAGGCTTGACGGTGGATTAACTACGTCAACAATACTACTAATAAAATTTTATTTATTTATTCATTGATTTCATTAAATCATTCTAAAACCGAAAGATCATCAATCTTCAAGAAAAAAAAAAAGGATTAATCTTTTGATCCTATAAAGACCACTGTACCATAAATTATCTGAATCCACATGGAACTATTCTGAACAAGATGTGATTTTGAGGTTTCTTTTAAAAGATATGCATACATGAAAAAATAAATTAAGTCCATTTTGGCTCTTGAAACAGAACTCTGTTTGCCTCAGTTCTTTTTTTTGTTTTTTTTATCTCACTTGGTAGGCAACAACATCTAGACCAGGGATGGGCAAACTTTTTCGGTCGCGGACCAAGATAAATTTTTCTAAAATTTTAAAAATAATACACAAGTATTACAATTTAAATATGTTAATGAGATGAATAAAATTGCGATTTCATTTTTAAAAAGTTCCTTATAGTGAGGTTCGAAGTGAGATGTACTGATTCTAAGGAACGAGGCTAAATGCTCATCTGTCAGTCTACTTCTGAAATAATTTTTCTAAGGTTCATAGTTGAAAACACTTGTTCACATATATAAGATGAAACAAATGCAGCACTGATTTTCTGTGCGTGATATATTAAATTTGGGAAACTTACTTTCGATAATGATTTGTAAAACTCTATGTTTGGCATATTTAGCTTGGTTTAGGCAAATTTAGCTTTGGCATATTTAGCTACTTTGGTTTGCTATTTCCGTCGATTTAGGTTTTGTGTGAAGATCATGAGTGCTTTGAAAAAAAGGAAGGAAAAAAAATGTAGGTAATCAAAGTAGAAAAAGAGATGGATTTATATTACATAAAATATATATTTCTTTTAATTTGCCTCTTACCGGCAAAATTAAAATTCTATCCGCGGTCCGGATAGAATCTTCCGACGGGCCGTAGTTTGCCCATCCCTGATCTAGACCAAATTCAAGAACCCGTGTGATCTCATGGATGAAGATAAAGGTGGGGGGCAGCTTCTGTTATGATGGAGCACCCGTAAGTAGAAGTCTGACTTGGTTCAATGACCCTGAAGAGGAAGGGCAGTGCCTTCCGGGAGGACTTTTAGGGTGAACTACTCCGTCATTTACGTATCGTATGGAAGAAAACCCGGAAAAATTCCTCCAGGTAGTCAATTCACGAGGCAACATGCTGAGCATCACAAACGCCATTGAGGCTCCTCATCTACTGAACTCTGGTATCATTACGAATTGGTTTAACATGGGAATTTTTTTCTGATGACTGGCTCAATTTTTTACAATTTAGTAGTATCTGTCTCATAAATCTTATTGTGTCCTTATTTGATCGCTAGCACAATCTATGTTTTCATTTATTAAATATTATTTTTGTAACAAAAAAAGCCGAAAATAATTTGGCATTGATGACAATGACCTTTTTTCCCCCTCTCATTTTCCTCTTTTTCCCCCTTCCTCTGGCATGTATATTAACTTTTCAAAAGCAGTTTCAGACTAATTTGATTTTGTCCATTTCCTTACAAATTTTTTTTTACAGAACAGTGAGAATTTTTTTGTTAATGGTCTGGAGCTCGGGGTATGGTCTATTTTGTCTGGATCTAAATGGCAGTTCTTTTTGGTTAAGCCAAATATATTCTTTCTATGTTTCTATAATTAATTGTAGATGATTAAACGTTCTTTTTTAAAAATTGCAATTAAAAGTTGTATTTTGTCACAATAATTAGATACTACTGTGCCCAAAAGTAAGACCAATTTTTTTTTTTTTTCCAAAATTCTTTATTTATTCTTCCAAATTTATTTCATCGACTTTAAAACAATGCCCTCCGGACACTGCACATATGCCAACTTTTTTTACCAATCCTCAATTCATGCTAAAAAGCCACCGGCAGGGATGACCTTCAAAGCGCGCGGCGATTCACGTCGATTCATTCTTCAATCGACTCAAAACGGTGTCCCCGGAAGGGTTTTTTGAGTTTAGAAATAGCCAGAAGTCTCATGCTGTGAATACGGTGGTTGTGGAACGATATGGGTTTCAATTTTGGCGAAAAATTTTCTCTTCCTTCTTTGAACTGTTTATACTACTTCTAAACATCTCTTTCCGTTATAGGAATGTTCACCGAATGCCTTATGCAACATTCTATGCATTTCCAGAAACAAAATTGAATGCAAGTGTTTTACTCAATTAATTCAGACATTTCAAAAATCGCCGGAATCCGTTTTAGCGTCTCACAAAGCCAAGCGTAACTGAAACACTAATGTATATTTTGACGTGAAATTTCACACAGATGTTAAAAAGACAGTGCCAGCAACCTAAAAAAAAACAACAAAAAAAATTGAAATGTCATAAGCCCCAGGAATTTTAAATTGAAAATTGATCTTCTTGTTAGGACACAGTAGTAATATTCTACTTTTGGGAAAGTCGGAGATTTTAAATCTTTTGGGAAAGATGGCGATGTTAGGGAAAAAATCTCCTTAGTCACGTCACGTGAGTGTGTCACGACACGTGATTGTGCGAAGACGTCACGTAAAGTGTCGGGCGAAAAATCATAATTGTTTTCGTAAAATCGAAAATTACATTATTGTTTTATTTGATCGCTAGCACAATTAATTCTTAGCCACGCAAGAACCTAATAAAAATATGCTTTCTACAAAAAAAATTTTTTGTAGAAAGCATCAAAATCATCAGAATTTTTTTTTGCAGATAATGATAACATGAAGGAAAAACCTTTTCCATAAAAGGAATTGAAAATATTGTTGTTATTTTTACCTATGCCTTTATTGAAATTCAATCCACACAAATTTGGTCATTTATCCAAGAAACAAAAAAAAAAAAATTTAAATTACAGACCAGACACTCTTAACAAAAATAACCAAAAGTCTTTAAAAACAGTTAAAGACAAGTTCAATGTTCTAAGGACATAATCGTAAGAATTGACATAATCAATCAATCTTAAATCTTATCAATCATATTAATAATTATCGAGATATTATCAATATCAGGTTTAATGTTTATCAACCAAAGTGGCAGTTATCAAAATAGCATTATTTATAAAGCAAATTAACAAATTTATAGAAAATGAATGATATATTGATGTAAAAAAATATAATAATGTTAATAATAAAAGCATTTTTTCCTTTTTTTAATTCTAATCTATCTTTGTAATTTTTAATGGATTTAATTTCACATAAAATTCTTGTTTCAATTTACAATAATGTAAAAACAATTTCAGTGAAATCAAATTTTCAGCGAAAGTCAAATCGTTTTTAAATGACATTACATTAAAAAGAAAATCCGTGATTGAATTGCAAATTTTGATATACTTTAAACTTTTTATATATATATATATCTTATATTCAAACATGGGCCTGAATGGCCGAGTGGCTAGCGATCTGGTGCTCAGTACCACAGGTTTCGAGTACGAGTCCCGGTGGTGCCATGGATGTTCGTAGTGGTTCGCAATCCACTTTAAACCGTAGGTACCGGTCTAACTTGATCGTAGAGCGTTGCGGAGGACTTGTTACTCCGCGTCCGTGGCTTATCTTCAAGCTACACTCACCCCTGAGTAGTGCTAAGTGAGTAGCGTCGACATCGAAGACAATTGTCTTAAGGCATCCTGACAATTGTTTAAGTGTTTTCCAGCTGCATTAAAATAAAAAAAAAAAAAAACATTAAACCTTATAATTCCTTTTATGTTGAAAACAAATATTGGTACTTACGTACTAACGGTACCTTGGCGACAGACTTGGCGTTTTTAAGTGTCGCCAATGGGACCCTGCAGATTTGGCGGTTTTTCAGTGCAATCTTAACGGCTGTAGATTTGCTGAGTTTCGACGCCATATTGTTGTGATACGAAAATGCGTATTTGGGATTTGCCAGAAACGGAGCACGAGGCAATTTTATTTTCCAGCAGCGAAATATTTTACCAAAACAACGAAAATGTCCCAATTCTCATGACATGAAACTTTATTTTGGTGAACGTAAGTTTTGGAAATGCAATTTCAGTCAGTGTGCTCATCGTGTGGGATTCCGAAAAGACAACTGGTTTGAAGGAAGCAGAATTCCATTTCGTACAGCTTTGACATTCATATACTGCTGGTGCGAGGAGTTAACGTCGATTAAATTTTGTGAAAAGCAACTTGATATATCGGATAAAACTGTTATAGATTGGAACAATTACATACGTGAATTATGTGTCTTGGATATGGTGAATAAACCAAAAAAAAAAAAAAAGGTAGGTGGACCAGATTGCATTGTGGAAATTGATGAAAGTTTGTTTACTAAACGTAAAAGTCGTTGTGGTCGGCATTTTTAAATCGTTTTGATTTTAAACGAAGTGTTTTATATATTTTATTGTTTTGAATAAAAAATATTTTGAAAGCGCTTTGATTTTTTTTTTTTTTTAGTGTAGATTGGTGCCACTTAAAAACCGCCAAATCTGTAACGGCGGTTGGCGCGTTTTCACTAATTGTCGCCAAGGTACCGTTAGTACGTAAGTACCCAAATATTTTATGTTTAAAATTTTGCTATTGCTATTTACTATATCAAATAATTATTCTATTTTTTGGCAACATTTATCATTGAGATTTATTTGTATTTCATGAATATATCTGCCGTGTTACAAATTTCTAATTTTCATATAAAGATACAAATACTAAAATAATAATTGTAACACACTACTGTGACTTGCATTAAATTTTACCTTCTTTCAATATACAGATTCCATTTAACAATACTGTTATCATCAGAAGGAAATTTGACGAAAAACATATAAGCTAAATTTGTAAAAGGAAACAAACTTTTAAATAAAAAAATAGCCATAGAAAATTCAAGAAAAGCAAGAAAAATTCACGCCAAAAAGAGAAAAATGATAATGTATCATAAATAGCAAAAAGGAAGTAATTATCTTAAATATGTAATAAAATAACTGGTTTTGAAAGCACTTTTCGGCGACTTTGAGTAGATAAAAATATGTTTTTTGTTTCTACTTAAACCTAATTGATTCAACTGTGGAAAAAAGAATCTCTATATAAAAAAAAAAAACTTGTTTAACTGCTATTTTAATTAAATAATTCAGTAAACACCATCATTATGATAATGAGCAGTTTAAAACAATTGTGATTAATATATTTTACAGCATTTATCATAGGCATTGATTAATAGCACGCCTCTATAATTAATTAAGAATGAAAATAAAAATTATGAATAAAATTTTCAGTGTTTTTATAAATAAAGTTTTGTAAAATGTTTTAAGTAGTGTTTCGTCATTGGTTTCGCAGAAAAGAGCCATTAGTGTTTTTAAAAGTTTGAAATATTATGAAGTATGTAAGTTAAAAATGACAAATATTTCTTTTTAAATTGATGAATATTTTTAAAATGAAATTAAATAGTTTCAGAAAATTGCGATTTTAAATCTCAAATATTGTTTTGGTTAATATGAATACTGTTTGTAAATATACCTATACTTATATTTCTTTTATGAATTGGTTTGTCGTCCTATATCCATGATTACATAAATATTGATTACGGGAAATTTTGAATCATTTTAAAAAAAAGTTGGCTCTTTGAAATTTGATGAATAAATATTTAAAATGAAATGATGATTATGAATATGAATGAGGTAACGGGAAACTAAAGAATAACGATGAAATGAATGAATGAATGATGAAATAATGATGAATGAATGATAGAATAATGGCGAATGAATAATGAAATCACAATTTTAAATCCTAAAAATTATTTTGATTAATACAAATAATGTTTGTAAACATGTCTATAAGCACTTAATCCCAGATTCTTTTATGAAATAGTTTGTCTCCCTATTCTCATGATTAATTTTAAATCATTTAATAATTTTAAAAAGTAATTAGCTCTTCGAATTTTTTATGACTAAGTATCCAAAATGAAATGATAAATATTGAATATGAATGATGAACTGTAAAACTGTAAAGAATAATGGCGAAATGAACGTATGAATTTTGAAACTTCAATTTTTTATCTTAAATATTGTTTTGATTAATGTAAATACTGTTTGTAAATATTCTATATACATTTAGTATCAGGTTCTTTTATGAAATAATTTGTAGTCCTATTTTCATAATTACATAAAGAAATATTGATTCCATAAAATTTTGGTTCATTTTAAAAGTTAAAAAAGAAATTTTCTCTTCGGAGTTTGATGACTAAATTTCTTAAAATGAAATGATGACTATGCATATGAATGATGAAATGTGAAACTGTTAAGAATAACGATGGAATGAACAAATGAATGATGATATAAGGATGAATGAATGATGAAATAATGACGAGTGCATGATGAAATTGTAATTTTAAATCCTAAATATTGTTTTGAATAATTTAAATACTGGTTGTAAATGTTTCTATAAACCGTCTCAGATTCTTTTATGAAATTATTTGCCATCGTATTTCCATGATTACATAAATAAATATTGATTCCGGAAAATTTTGAATCAGTTAAAAATTTTAAAAAGAAATTAGCTCTTCAGAGTTTGATGACTAAATATCTAAAATGAAATGATGAATATGAGTATGAATAATGAAATATAAAACTATGAAGGACAACTATGAAATGAATGAATAATGGTGAATGAATAATGACATAATGTCAAATGAATGATGAAATTGCAATTTTAAATTATAAATATTTCTTTGATTAATATAAATACTGTTTGTAAATATTTCTATAGTTTGTACGCTTAGTTTCGGATTCTTTTTATGAAATGATTTGTCGTCCTATTCCCCTGATTACATAAAGAAATATTGATTACGGAAAATTTTGAATCATTTAAAAAATTAAAAAAAGAAATTAAGTTTCCTGAGTTTGATTATTAAATATCTAAAAATAAAATGATGAATATGAATATGAATGTTGAAATATAAAACTCTAATGAATACACGAGGAAACGAACGAATGAAATGAATGAAATTGCAATTTTAAATCTTAAATAATGTTTTAATTAATGTATATACTGCTTGTAAATATTTCCATAGTCTTAGATTCCTTTATGAAATGGTTTGTCATCCTATTTCCGTGATTTCTTAAAAATTATATTCCGAAAATTTTGAATCATTTAAAAAGTTAAAAAAGAAATTAACTCTTCAGAGTTTAATGACTGAATATCTGAAAACGAAATGATGAAGATGAATATGAATATGAATGAGGACATGTGCAACTGCAAAGAATAAACGATGAAACGAATGAATGAATAATGAAACATGAAATTGTAAAGAATAACTTAATGGGAAGAGAAAATTAAAATAAATATGTTCATTATACTTTAACTCGTTCTTTTAGTTCCATAATGAAGTGAATAAAAGAGGAGTGTTTAAAGCTTCCGTCTTCAGGTTTTATAAAAATACTCAAAATTTACGAACTGAACTTCCATTTGTCATGAAATGTTCTGAATGAAGAGAGAGCACCAGTTCCCCTCAGTCAAAAAGCTTCACTTTCGGTTTATTTATAGAGATTCACACACTGGCAGCAACTTTGATGTTCTTTAAAAATATATCTCATGCCCTTTGAGTAACATAGTAGCAACTTCTTGTCTTAATAATTAACTGCTTTCATCACGTCCAGGAACAAAGCGTGCAGGAATCCAGTTGTCTATTTTCTTATTTGAGCTGACAGTTAAAATTCAATTGTTAGAGTGTTCTTTAAGTGACTAAAAAGAATATGCATTTGATGCATAAATTTTATTTATGGTGTGCTTACGTACTTGAAATAAAAACAAGCAATATAAAAAAATTTTAAGTCAATTCCTACTTTTTTTCACACTATATTGCAGAAAGTCCTTTTAAATAATTTTCATTCAGTTTTTTAAGTTTATCTATTGGTAGATATATAACTTAACTCTCTAAAAAAATTAATGAATTAAATTTAATTACTGAATTAATATTTGAAAACTGTATTAACATCAAGTGTCATCCACTACAAGTTCAAAAAAAATGCATTTGAACTTGAGAGGATGAATAAAAAAATATTTTATGAACGATTGAAAATTTGAGCAAGATATATATATAGGGAGAGTGTGAGCTAATAGAAGGAATTGAAATAAAAACAGGCATAGAATTTGTTTTTTGTGTTTTTTATTGATTGAAATAATTTTAGTGTATGATATTTTAATAGAAAATAACATAATGTAGAAAATATAATTAAATAAATTTACTATTTAATGAAATAAATTTAACTTTTTTTAATTTAAAAGGCTGAATATATTGTGTAGCAAGACCGGAAGATTTTGCAAATCACAGATGACAGAAAAGTGGTTTTAATCATTAAATGAAAGGTCATTAGCTTTTGTATTTTATTTTGTTAACGTGGTGATTTAAAAAGGGTCGACGCTCTTATCTAGAAGGTTACAACAGAAAGAATAATAGTGCATCCAAAGGATGTGAAAGTTATAAGGCACATCTGGCATTCATAGAGCATGAACTCAAAAACAAATCATTAAAAGCGTTTTAATTAATATACTTCAGAGATTAGAAAATAAAAACCGGATATGGTTAAACATAATGGTAACGAATGATAAGAAAGACATTAATTATAGGAAAGTCATATGATTGTTATGAGACTCGGTGAGACTGCAAGATTAATAAGAATTAATGCACTAACTGAATCTGTCAATTTTAAGTTGAAAAATAAAGAGGAGCAATATGGATGTTATTACAGAATTGTTGCACATATACTCATATATACACAGATGTGTATTTATTTATGTGAAGGACAAAACCATCAAAATAGTAAATAAAAACAAAGGGACAAAGAAACTATATAAGAGTTCCAAAACGCATATTTAATCTGTTTAAAATAGCTACATAATAGCCTATGTTTAAATTAAATATTAAATACAAAAATACACAAACTCAAAAGTATCTGGAAACCAAGCCTTTATTTATAAAAATGGAAACATGAACTTTGTAGTTATTTAAACTTAAAACAAATATATAAACTTTAAACTTTATAACTATTTTGTCAAAGCCTGAAATAGCAAGTACTAACGTATGGTTGGCCCTTGTTAATAATTCCATTTAACTATCATTAAGGTCAGAAAAAGAAAGCTGAAGAAAAAAAGCTGAAGCCATGGTTCTTATATAGACCATGTGTATATATAGACACCAGTATATATAGACACCACATATATAGACACCATTATATAGACACCAGTGTATATATATATATATATATATATATATATATATACACTGGTGTCCAAAAGTTAAGCATAATTGATAATTATGTGAATAAAGAAGAACTGTTAATCAGAATGGCGAGAAACGTGATATGCGAGTGTAAAATGGTTATAAAATAAGAAAGAAAATCAAAAGAACGATAATAATTAATTTTATTATCCAAAGTAGCAGTTTGAAAGCAAACTGAGCATAGCAAGGGTTCACACTTTAAAGAAAAAAATGAAAGAAAACATTAAATAAAATACTGATGCTGCAGTTTAATAAGGCGTGTGGTCACCTCTGACAGCCAGGCACGCTGCAAAAAGCGATTTACCATACTTGCTATGAGATGATGAATGAGTTGTGGGCTCAAACGGTTCCAAGCTTCTTGGAGAGCTCTCTTCAGTTCTGTAACGGAGCTTGGTGCGTGCGAAAGGGCTGCAATTTGTCTCCCGAGCATGCCCATACATGCTCGATAGGATTTAAATCAGGGGAGTTCGCAGGCCACGACATGCGCTGGATGTTTTCCGTTTCAAGGAAGTCATCAACCGGCACCGATCGGTGACATGGCGCATTATCATCCATGAATATGAAGTCAGGACCTACAGCACCTCGAAACAAGCGAACATAAGGCTCAAGAACTTCGTCTCTGTATCTTTGACCAGTCACAGACCCCGTGTCAAAGAAATGGAAGTCTGTGCGGCCGTCCATCATGATGCCTGCCCATACCATTACTCCCCTTGATGAAAAAATGATGTCTTTCTGTTATGTTTCTGGTTCAAAACGTGTTCCACGTTCTCTCCATATCGTTACCCGACAAGAATCACTACTCAGACTAAACCGGGACTCGTCTCTGAACATCACATTGGCCCACTCTCCCAAACTCCAATGTGCAGACGTGAGGGGGATGCAAACTGCTGGTCTTCTGGCGTACAGGCCAGCATGATTGAGTCTCCTGTAAACAGTTTGTCTCGAAATTCGTATTCCTGTGGCGACTGTGAGCGCCGAACCCAGTGCTCTGGCAGTACTGCCCCTCTGACATCGCGCACTTATTACCAGATATCAGTCTTGGCTAGGGGTTGTGATTCTTGGTAGACCTGATACTGAATGTCGGGTAACATCACCCGTTCTTTGAAACCTCTGCCACAGACTGAGACCCGTCCTTGAGATCACAGACTGGTCCACATTCAAAATTCGAGGCACTTCGGTTTGTGATCGTCCGGATTCCAGCATTCCAACGATTCTTCCATTCGCAAACATGTCCAATTGGCGTCTTTGTGCCATCATTCACCTTGTTTGATGGTTAACAACGTTCCTTCACACAGCAGTTGCACGAAATTTGTCTGAACTGCCTATGCTGCGTGGATCGGTTTCTCTGCGTTCCGACATATGCAGGTGTTTCGCGCAGGACGTGGTCGACCATAAACCCAATGTTTCTTCTTCACCCAATTAATATCCGCAAGAAATTTGGAATAATTTTACGAATATTTACTCCATGTTTTTCGCATTTTCGATTTATGCTTAACTTTTGGACACCAGTGTATATATATATATATATATATATATATATATATATATATATATATATATATATATATATATATATATATATATATATATATATATATAAATATATATATATTAATTTTAAGACAGAAGTATACTGTTTAAAAAAATTTGAAATATCCGAATGCACGATATGTTGAGAAAAAGATATGAAGTGAAATTACTAATACAATACATTTTTCATGTGTGATAAAAGAAAGCGATGGACGATTATAAAAGCAACTATTTTTTTTTTAATTTAATGGATATCTATATCTAATATGATTAGAATAAGTTGATGAATCTATAGTTGGCCGAGAAAACGTATTCAATAATCAGAGTGCATGAAATATTATATAACAACGATCAGGTACATTAAACATAATATAGCAACAATCACGGTACATTAAACATTATATAACAACGATCAGGACGCATTAAGCATTATATAAGAATGATCAGGGTGCATTAAACATCATATAACAACGATCACGGTACGTTAATAATATATAACGTACCGTGATCGTTGTTATATGATGTTTAATATGATATTTATATGATGTTATAAAAGCAATCAGATTTTGGACTTTTTAGAATATATGGTAACTGTGCCAACGATAAGGATTTAATTTAATTTTACATGTCATTACAGTGACGATAATGCTAAATTTTAAATCATATCCCTGTTTATATGCATTTAACAGAACACGCGAACTCATCTACAATACTTAACTTGAGAAAATAGCGTCATTTTAACAGCAATACAAAAATCTTGATTAACATGGTGACGGAAGGGTTATCTTAACAGTGTTAGAAATTGTTACTGTTATAATAAGTTCATGAATCTATAGCAGGTCAAGAAAAGTACATTCAACTATCAGATTACATTAAATAACTACCATGAGATTACATTAAACATTATATATTTTTTAACGTAGCTCATAAAGTAATTCAGATTTTGTACTTTTAGAATACGGTAACTGTGTCCACGATAAGGGTTTAATTTAATTTTACATACCATTACAGTGACGTTAATTGTCAATCTTGAATAATATCCCTGATTATATGTATTTAACAGAACACGTGAACTCATTTTACAAACTTTTTTTTTCACTGTATTCCAGAAAGTCCTTTATAAATCATTTTCATTCATTTTTTTAAGTTTATCTGGCGCCATCTGTTATTAGACCATGCAACTAAAATCTAAAAAATTTAATTAATTAATTAAATTTAATGAATGAATTACTATTTGAGAAAAACTGTATTAACATTCGGTTTCAGTGTCATCCACTACAAGTTAAAAAAAATGAGCATTTGAACTTGAGTGGATGAATAAAAAGTGTTTTATGAACGATTGAAAATTTGAACAAGATATATATAGGGAGAGTGTGAGCTAATAGAAGGAATTGAAAAAACTTGATTAAAAAAAAAAGCGACTAACTTAACAGTGTTACATCCTTAAGAAACTGTTGCTGCACGAAACTTTTTATCACATTTAGAGACCGAGAGATAAGCCAGTCGACCTTTTCCAATAGAGATCGTTCGAGCGATAAATCGAACAACACCCTCACTTATGGACATCCATCGACACACGAATGCTTCCCGCATTACACGGCGAAATCTTTCGACCCTTTCATAAAAAAGAAAGAGACAGAAGGTTAAAAAGCCGAAGCCAGGCGGAAACATCTTTCTCCCAGAGTAAAGCAGGGGGAGATGTTTTGATTTAGGATGCGCAGAAGCAGAGAGACCGACTCAGTGTTGCTCTGACCTTAATGCACGACACTCTGGTTTTCTGGGGAACATCTGTTGCGCTCGAGCAAAAACCGAACAGGAGCGGCGAGGAAAGGGTTGAACACGTTTTCGTCAAAGAACATACGTCCGCGTCTTGTAAGTACTGCTCACTTACTTTGCTCCTTTTGCTTTTTTTTGCTCACTTTTACTCTTTATCGCTTTTTCAGGAAATCAACTTGTATTTAGTCTAGCCTTTTAAAAGAAGTAGTAGAGGGAAATTTGGTGGAAAATCGGCAACGTGTTTTAGGATTGCAATCAAGTTATGATTGTAGACGATTTTTTTAATGTATAGTTATGACAATTGTTGAGTCTTCGCATGAATTACTTTTAGAATTTAAAAAATTTTAGTTTTTTTATTCGTCTAGTAAAAATATTCAAATCGATTTGAATGCAATGGCAAATCGATTTGAATGCAATTAAAATTTAAAAATACAATTCCTCAAAATTCTAAATAATAAAATTTACATGAAAAAAGAATCTGAATGCAATTAATCGTAATTTAAAATTTAAAAATACTATTCCTCAGAACACTAAATAATAAAATTTGCACGAAAAATTCGAATTTAAAAATTAAAAATGCACTTCCTCGAACTCCAAATAATAAAAATTTGCAAGAAAAAAATGTTTGAATGCAATGACTCTTAATTATAAATTTTAAAAAATGCAATGACTTTTAATTATAAATTTTAAAAATTTTTTATTTTTTTATTTTAAATAATAAAATTTTGATAAAAAGGATTCGAATGCAATTACTTTTAATTTAAAAATTAAAAATACAATTTCTTTGAACTCCAAATAATAAAATTTGTTCAAACAGGATTCGAATGTAATGGCTCTTAATTTAAAAATTAAAAATGTAATTCCTCAGAACTCTAAATAATAAAATTTATACAAAAAGGATTCGAATGCAATTACTCTTAATTTAAATACTAAAAATGTAATTCTCAGAACTCTAAATAATAAAATTTGCATGAAAAGGATTCGAATACAAAGATTCTTAATTTAAATATTAAAAAATATAATTCCTTAGAACTCAAGATAATAAAAATTCGCACAAAATAGGGCATTCGAATACAATTACTCTTACTTTAAAAAAATTAAAATTGCAATTCTTCAGAACTCTAAATAATAAAATTTGCACGAAAAGTGATTGAATGCAATTATTTTTAATTTAAAATTAAAAATACATTTCCTAAGAACTCTAAATAATAATTATTTTGAATCAATGAATAAGTTTTATTTTGTTCCGATTCTATTCCAAATGAGGCTTGATTTAAATTATTCTTCAAGAAATTCTTTTGAATTTTCCTTATTGAAATAATTGAAAAGCTTCTCAAAAAAATTCAAATATATTTTTATGATACAGAAATTTTCAGCACTGGAATAATGACTTCACTTTCAAAATTTAATAGTATTTTTTATATGATGCTTAAAATACTGTTAATATTTCAATAATTATTAAATAAAAATATATATCTCAGTGTTTCCATAAATATTTGCAGAGATTTTAGTTATTATTTTTATTTTCGAATGCAATGAGTGTTAATTTAAAAATTAAAAATGCAATTTTTAGAACTTTAAATAATAAAATTTGCATGAAAAAGACTTCAGCGCAATTACTTATAATTTAAAATACACAATTCTACAGAACTCTAAATAATAAAATGTGAACGAAAAGGATTCGAATGCAATGACTCTTAATATAAATACTAAAACATAATTCCTAAGAGATCTAAATAATAAAATTTTGCACGAAAAGGATTCTAATGCAATTATTTTTAATTTAAGAATTAAAAATGCAATTCCCTCAAAACTCAAAATGATAAGATTTACAATGAAAAGGATATGAATATAAATTACTCTTAATTTAAATATTGAATTAATAATTTTAAATAATGTTATTTTTAAAAAAAAAACTCTTAATTTAACTATTAAAAAAATACAGATTCTCAGAATTCTAAATAATAAAATTTGCAAGAAAAGGCTGATTTGGTTCATAATTAACTTTTATAACCTTATCCAACCAGCCTGTCAGTTCCTTACAAGAGTCTTTAAATATAATTTTAAAAAATTTAAATTATTAAATTTAAAGGAAGTTGTTTAATTTTTATAGCAATATTAATAGAATTTGCTTAATATAATAAATGAAAACAAATTAATGCTTTTTCAGATTTGCAGATAGACTAATTACAAGTTTTCGCATACATTATGTATAGAATTTTAAAAACTTACAGTGTTTTATTCTTCTAGTAAAAATATTCAAATCAATTCAAATTGAAGTAATCTTAATATGAAAATTAAAAAAAAAAATGTATTTCCTCAGAATTCTAAATAATAAAATTTGCAAGAAAATTATTCGAATGCAATGACGTTTAATCTAAAATTTAAAAATACAATTCCTCAGAATTCTAAATAATAAAATTTACACAAAAAGTATTTGAATGTAATTACTCTAATTTAAAAGTTAAAAATACAATTTCTCAAACCTCTAAATAATAAAATTTTGACAAAAGGATTTGAATGCAACTAATCTTAATTTAAAAAATTAAAAATACAGTTTCTTAGATCTTTAAATAATAAAATTTGCATTAAAAAGATTCGAATGCAATGACTCTTAATTTAAAAATTAAAAAATAATACAATTCTTCAGAAATCTAAATAATAAAATTCGCACGAAAAATTATTCGAATGCAATTACTTCTTTTAGTTTAAAAATTAAAAATACAATTCCTCAGAACTCTAAATAAATAAATTTGCACGAAAAGACTGCTTTGAGACTGCTAATTATAATTTAGTATAATAATAATATAATTTAAAATATTTTTAAAATAAATTTGTTCAAAAAGATTACGGTTAAAATGCTTAAATCTCGACTATTTAATAAAAATAATAATAACTGAATTCCTTTGCAAATACTTATAGGGACATTAAGATACATTCTTTTAATAATTATTGAAATATTACTATTATTTTAAGTATCACATAAAAAATATCATTAATTCTTGAAATTGAGGTGATTATTGCAGCATTGAAAATTTCTGCATCATAAAAATACAACTTTGAATTTATGAGAAACTTTTTAACGTCTATTTCAATAAGAAATATCGAAAAAGAATTTCTTGAAGAATAATTTAATTCAAGTCTCATTTGAAATAGAATTGAAACCAAATAAAACTTATTTGTTGATTAAAAATAAATAATGAAATTTATAAAGCTAAAAAGGAGGTCAATTTTCCCTTTATAAAATCAGAACAGATCAGAATATTAATCAAAATAAAAAAATTTAGAACTAGATACGTGAAACAAAATACAACAGTTGTTCAAACATAAGTGAATAAAAATTCATTTGAAAAATTAATAATATGTGTGCAATTTTGAAGCACCATAAATCAAATTCTATTTCAAATGTCTTATTAGTATTCTCTGTAAAAATTGAATAATTATGAATAAGAATGGAATAATACTGAATAATTATAGTACAATTCCCCTTACATATATTATTTATTCATAGTGTAATTATTTATAATTCACAATGCAATATTCCGCAAAATAATGTTTTTGAATTTCAAAATGTAGTTACTCTAATATAATTAAATGATGTTTTAAGTCACGATTTCTGTCCTGTTATGATCAATGTCATGTGAAGAAGCCAACATATAATTATAAATGTATGTAAATCCAGTACAAAATAATGTAGATGTATAGCTTCTTTTATAACCATGAAGCAATTCTATTATAAAATTTTAAAAGTATATTTGTGTCTTAAAATATTACTTTTATTATTTTCCTATTAATTTTATGATATATGAAACTACAATAAACAAACAGATAAAAATTTGCATCTGAAATATTCTAATCATTACAAAATAATCATATATATATATATATATACATCTATACATAATTGAGTAGAAAATTTCAATTTATATTAATAAATTGATATTTTAAAGAAAAATAATTTTTTATTATTTATAATTAAATTTTTAATTAATTTTTAATTATTTATAATTATAATTAATTTTCTTAAAGAAAATTGAATTTCGTAAATTTCCAAATTTGATTTGATTACCTGATATGTAGAAAATCAGATTCCATTGGAAACTGTAAATTGACCCGATTTATCCTTAAATTTTCAAATGGCAACCTTCCAAAAATACCAAATTTAAAATATAAATTTTCCCACTTGTTTTTTATTCATATATTTTTTTTTTAAATAATGAAATTTGTAAAAATTATATTTCTCGTAGTTGTTTAATCTGGCCATTTCAATTTTTTTTAAATTTATTAATTATTTTTAAAATGATTTGTTTTTGCTTCTATCAGAATTGTCAAAGCTTTTTTATTGAACTCCCACTTCTAAGATGCAGTTAACTCTCCTATTTAACCAGATCTTTTCCCACCATTTTTATATTTCGTCAAAAATATGAGAATAGCTCTTTTTACGACTTTTATGCAACAAATAACAATTTTATTAATCCTATACATCCTAGATATGTATAGATTTTATTAGCATGCCTTATATTTGTTAAATAAGTGCCAAAACAAGGGCCTGAATGGTCGAGTGGCTAGCGCTCTGGCACCATCGGTACAGATTTTCGGGTTCGAGTCCCGGCGGTGCCATGGCTGTTTGTAGTGGTTCGGAATTAAAAAGTAAAATATGATCGTAGGGGAGCGTTGCGGGGCATTGTTACTCGAGTCCGTGGCTTATCTTCCAGGGTAATGCAAAGTAGTACGTCTGTATATTTGTTAAATCAAAGACCAAGCTGTCTGTGTTTGCCAGCTGCATTAGAAAAAGAAAAAGTGCCAAACATTTAACCTGAAGATGTTTTCTTTGACACTTAAGATCTATAGTAGAATTAGTTCCCTTAGCATGGGCAAATTTCGCTACACCACAAAATGTAGGTATGTATATGATGTTTATAAGCGTTTGCCTTATATTTATTAGTCTTGAGTCAGACATATAACCTGAAGACGTTTCCTTGTTACTATGACAGAATTATACCCTTTACCATGATTAAATTTTTATTACACCTATAAAATGCTAGATATGTATAAAATGTCCATTGGCACAAAAACCATCTTGGCCAAACAAATTAAGAATCTTTAAAACATGATGCCATGCAAGATATTTGTCAGGCATTATGCAAGATATCAATGCATATTTTTTTGACTACAAATATGCAAGATATTTTTAATCAGATTAAATTTAGTGAACTGTAATAAAATATAGTTCACTAAATTTATAAATTAGATTAAAATTAGATTTTAATTAAAAGATTAAATAAGTATCTGGAATTAAATTTTTAAAAAATTTAATAGAATTCATTAACAAAACAACATGATAGCCATTGGCGGTTAAGGTTTGTTAGGCATTTCTTCCAGCGTTACATCGTACACTGTCATATAGTGATCAGTTTCATTATTTTCGTCATTTTCCATTGTATAATATAAAAAGATTTGGTTTGTCGTTCTATGGTCTTTCTATACACCTATAAAAAGGAAAAAAACAGCTGAGCTGAAGGAAAACAAGTTCAAGAATGTATTCTTCTCTTATATAAAAGTGAGATCATCGTAAAAATTTCACATTTATACATTTAAAAATCAAGAAAAACTTCCCAGCCAGACTAATGACAGCGCAGATGATTCAAAAAACTTTGTGATTTGGAATCCTTGTTTTTTAGTAATAATATAATTAATAATAAATATAATATAATAAATAATAAATAAGTAATAATATAATATAGTTAAACCCATATAGTTTCCTTCCCAAAAACCAGCATCTGATTCTCATCGATATTCAAATGTTTTTCACTGACGAAATTTACACCATATCTCGTATGCAAAACTAATAGTTTTCGAAGAATTTCCTTAAATTAATAAGGATTTTCTAATATAATTATCTCATTGTAAATGCTGGTAACTAACAACTTTATGAAGACCATCAATTGTATCACTGAATTTTACTGTACAATTTTTTTGCCAATTTATTAATATTTTATCATTTCTCGCTGAGTATTATTATATATTACTACAAACGAGCTGGAACATTTAAACATTGGAACAAACTGTAACATTAACATTAATTTAAACCACAACTAATTATAAAAGCTACAAATTAATTAAGGTTGTGAAATAATTCACAATTTTTCCCGAATATTTTAGAGATCGTGAAGATTGTAGCTTGATCACTTATTACACACTGGAGGTTTGAATTTATGAATGAATCCCTTTTCTATGCTTATTTCGAGTTATCAGAGAGTGATGAATGAACTCAATTAATCTGTTGGCTTCCGCTGAACAATCGTTATCACTTATATCACTACATTTCTTATCTACTTATATTTGTTCATACATGTTTAGAAGGAATAGACATCGATTCAAATTTTTTCAATGTTCATATTCATACCATACCTCGTATGCAAAACTAATAACTTTCAAGGAATTTCCTAAAATTATTAATGATTTTCTCATATAATTGTCTACTTTTAAATGATGGTAACTAACAATTTTATCAAGATCATTGAATTTGTAGTAAAATGTTTGCCAATTTGTTAATATTTTATTAGGGCTATTCTTGGCGGTGTTAAGGAAAGTGATTGTTGGAGAAGACTGTATAACGTAAATTTATAAATCATATAAAGACCCAGATATTATAAAATTTATTAAGATCAATAGATTAAACTGGGCTGCTCATGCATTTAGAATTAATGATTTAAACCCTGTAAAAGGCTCGTTTTAGCAAAGCCTCAAGGAAAAGAGTGACAACTCAAGTGGCGATGGATAGACGCAGTTGTAGAAGGATTTTGTTGTACTAAAGGTTAAGATTTGGAGAACTATTATCAACCAGAGGAATGCGTGGAAATCTCTTCAGAGGAAAGCCTTGGCCCATTCTGGGCTGTCGCGCTATTGATGATGAGGATGATGTTAATATTTTAGGAATTTCCCTTGAGTATTATTAGAATACTATAAACATACCGGTGCATTTAATAAAATAAATAAACAATTTAAACACAACTAATCAAAAAGATTCAAATTATTTAAGCCTGAGAAGTAATTCAAAAATTTGAACAAATATTCTACATATTTTGAAGATTGTGACTTGATTACTTACTACACAGATAAACAGAAGGTTCGAATTCATGAATGAATCCGTTTTTTTCTATGAATAGTTCAAGATATCAGAGAGTGATGAATGAATTCAATCAATCTATCGGCTTCCGTTGAACAATCGTTATCGATATTTGTTGACATACATGAGGGGAAAAGTATTCGTTCATTCTCAATCTAAATCAATCAAATTCTGTATTTACGAGAATAGATTTCAAAATATTGAAATAAGAAATTAATTCCTATATTATTCTTTTTATTTGAAAGCTGCATTCATTGACAGCAAAAATACTGAAAATACAATAGTAAATTATTTGTACCACAAACTACACTCATGTCCATAAATTAAGGATAATGGAGTTCAGGCAAAGAAAAGAGACAGAAGCAAAAAACAAATTTGACTTAATTGTAAAGTCTATTTATTAAAAAAATTTAAAGAGCAAAAAAAGATGCTATATGTTTGACATAATTAATAAAAATTGCGATTTTTTACTCCTAGACAAAATTTCAAAAAATAACCTATTTTACAAAAAACAGTATAACATGGTTAGTATGATGGTTAATATGAAGTATGTCTCCCGGACGATGCAATACAGGCCTTACAACGTCTAGGCATGCTGAGCGCAAAATTATCAATCTGATCTTGGGGAATATTACACCACTCATCAAGCAATGCCCTCGAAGTTCCGGTTGACAGGTGGGAATGGGTTGACGGGCTGCAATTCGTCGGCCAAGCATATTCCACACATGCTCTATTGGATTCAAAGTCCGGTGAGTATGCTGGCCAATCCATATAGGTGATATCCTCCAATTGAAGGCATTCGTCTACAATGTTTGCACGGTGAGGACGGACGTTGTAATCCATAAACAAAAATTTAGCACCCATGGCGCCCCGAAACAAACGTACATGTTGTTCCAGAATGACATCCCGATAGATGTGGCCTGTCATCGTTACACTCTGAACATGCAGGTCAGTTCTGGAACCAAGAATAATTCCTCCCCAAACGAGCCATCCTGCACCACCGTAACGGTGTCGTTCAATGGTGTTCCCTTGGTGGTAACGGGTACCTGGCGCTCTCCATATGAAAGTCCGGCGAGACTAAACCTGAAACTAAACCTGGCCTCGTCGGAAGACATCACTAGACCACTGTTGTGGTGTCCACAATTCATGCTCTACTCCAGGTTAATCGCAGGCGACAGTGAGTTGCGGTAAGTTGAACACATCTGACAGGCCTGCAAGCATATAGACCAGTGTGCCCTAAGCGTCTGTACACGGTCTGCGTTGAAACTGTCGTACCGGTAGCTGAAGAGAGCTAACGAGACAGGTCTGATGCTGTGCTCCGTCTGTTTCTTTTGGCAGTAACTGCTAAATACCGGTCCTCATTCGGCGTTGTAACTCGGGGGTGACCAGTGCTGTAACATCTACTCACATTACCATCATCTTGGAATCGTTGCCAAAGCCAGGAGATGACACTCTGGGCGATTCCAAGTTCTTCGGATACTTCCAGTTGGGTACGTCCACATTCCAGTCGTCCGATAATTCTACCACGTAAAAATCATCCAAATGCTTCCTTTGTGCCATAACTATGCGGTTATTGCACTGAAAGGCTTTAAAGCGCTTGTGAACAATTTTACTTCTTTGCCACCATTCCTTATATACCCCTCTCTTACACTCTCGTCATTGTGACGTACTATCCGCGCCATCTGGTGGTTTCCTGTAATTTGCATATTCTTCTTCAAGACGTGTGTGATAATTCTACAGGTGAAATTTTTATTTTAGAGTTCAATTTCTGTGTGATTCTAAATTATTCTTAATTTATGGACATGAGTGTATATCAGTTCTAGGCGTCTTTACTGAAACCAAGTTTTTTTATAGACGATAATTTAATAAAATACAGGATTAATTAAGAATGAATAAAGTACGAATTTAAGATCACAAGTGTTATTGAACAAAATGTTTAATTTGTCGCTGTGTCTAATCCTCTGTGTCCTGCATTGCGGGACGGACAACCCATGATTAGTTCTGTCTATTTGCGAGACATGCTAGATCCTACATATGAAATACAATAGTAGGCTGTTATGAGTATGTTAAAATTTTCAAATTAAAAAAATATACCATATAAATATAAAAATTTACAGATTAAAAATTTGTTGCTTCTTATCCTAGTTGGTAGACAGCAACATCTAGACCAAGCCCTAGAACCCATGTGGTCTCATGGAAGAAATGAAAGGGGGGCAGCTTCAGTTGTGATGCAACACCCGTAGGTAGAAGTATGACTTGGCTCCGTGTCGCTGAAGAAGGAGTGCAGTATCATCCGGGAGGATTTTAGGGGGAACTATTCCGTCATTTGCGTATTGTATGAGATAAAAGCCCGAAAACTTCCACTAGGTAGTATGAATAATGTGGCAAGGTGCTGAACATCCCAAACGCCATCGTGTCTGCTCGTTTTTTTGAAACAGTGTCTACAAAATGCACGCCCGTGGATTGAACCTCAGCTCTAATGCTCAGAGGCCTGATGCCCAAGTGGCTAGCGCTCGGTACCACAAGCTTCAGGTTCGAGACCTGGCGGGGCCATGGATGTTTGTAGTGATTCAGAATCTACTTTAAGCCGTAGGTCATGGTCTCATATGACTATAGAGCGCCACGGAGCCCAATGAACTTCTCCTCCACATCATTTCCAAACTGTATAGAGGCAACTCAGCTCTAGACACAGTGATATGGTGTGGTGAAGTAGCAGTAATAGTAGCCCTAATGCTCACCAGCAGCGCAATTTGCTATTGAACCAGGTTTTAATTTAATTTATTGCATCATGTCACATTCAATCACATAGAATTGAAAATGGAAATAAAAATTTAAAAATTATGGAATTTTTCGTTATAAAGAAGACATCACTTTGAGAAACCACTGAATTACGTAATAAACACATCATATCACGAGTTATTTTAATTACAATAAGTCATAGTAAAAGAAGTTTTTTTCAAATCCTTAGCGTGGAGTTGACATCATTTAATTTGCAATTCATTTAAAGAGATTTTGGTAAATTCAACAACAGTTAATTGTGGTTTCTATAAATATTTTTGTACAAAATGATTTGACGAAACCACAATTTTTGTCGGTGGTCATGGAATTAAATCCCATGACACCAGTCACCACAAATTCACAATTTTTCCTGAAAGCAATGAAAGCGAAGAATGAATATGTATATGAATGAATGAGGTCAATTATACAATTTACTACGATTCTGATCAATGAAGTCAATTTATTACAATTATACAATTTACGAGTACTACCTAATAAATAAAGTCAATTTATTACAATTATACAATTTACGAGTACTACCTAATAAATAAGGTCGAATTAGGTCAATTTACATCAATTCTGATTTCTTCTTCAGAGCAATTGGATAAATTGAGATAAAGCAACTATCGCGAGCATAAATCTCAAAGTCAAACAATTTTAAACAATAAAGACAGTTAAAAGTAGTTGATATAAAATATATCAATACAAAAATGTCTCCATTAAACAAAATTTTTTTGGCACAAATTTTTAACAGATTGAAAAATTAAATTTACTGGATTAGGAAAAATTTAGAATCAAATTCGTAACATTTTATTCTGAGTGTTTGCAATACATGAAATATCAAACCAAACTTTAAAAGCCAATTAAATCAACACTACGCTCGACTAGTAACTTAGTGGTAACGCGTGGGCTCAGTGGCAACTACGTTGACACTGAACCACTAGTCGGACATATAAAAGTTGACAGGATAAATGTCATTTTTAATAGTTGATTGTATATCATTATTTAATCTATTAATGTATTCACTAATTTATCGAATTTTCGACGCCAGAGTCATTCATACAACTACAATTAAGTACGTGCCAACTACCATACCATGCTGAATATACCGGTTCTCGTTAGATCACCGAAGTCAAGCATCATTGGGCGCGGTCAGTACTTGGGTGGGTGACCACCTAGGAACACCGCGTGCCGTTGGCATTCACAAATTTGGGACCTGAATGGCCGAGTGTCTGGCGCTCGGTGCCACAGGTTTCGGGTTCGAATCTCGGCGGTGCCATGGATGTTTGTAGTGGTTCGGAATCCACTTTAAGCCGTAGGTCCCGGTCTCGTATGACTGTAAGAGCGTCACGGAGCCAAAGTCAGACTTCTACCTACGGGTGCTCCATCATAACAAGAAGATGCTTCCATCCCCTTCAATCATGAGTACGTATGGGCTCGTGGGCTTGGCCAGCCAAGTGGGAAAAGAAACGACAAACAACAACAATTAAGTACTGAATTTCAAGTTTAGTTTGGTATGTCGCTACGGTCATTTTGTGCACACTTTAGAGTAATTAGACAGTGACCTACTGTTTAACATGTAGAACATCTCTTCCGTACTGTAGTAATCAAGCAAAAAAACCAGTTTATGATTCTTCTCGGTCATCAAATAATTTTTCTAGAAACTCGGCTGTGGAAACATTTTTTTTTTTTTTTTTTTTTTGCATTTCGTACTGTACTCATTAATTTGTGTATTCAATGTTTAGAAGTTGAACTATTTTTTAGAAGTGCCAATCCTCCAATTTCAATTGACGAACAATTAATAGATGATCATAAGTACTGAGGGCCATCGACAATAGCTGCGTGCTTTTTTATGCTGTAAAAGAACCAAATTGTCTAGTTATTGACTATATGATAGAACAAAAAGTCTGCCAATCAAAATTGAAATTTCATTTATAGTTTTACTTCCATTATGAAACTGTAAAATTCATTTCCTTACAAAAAAAATAAGTTTTGAATATTTCCTTCCTATTCTAAGTGTTATACTTCAAAAACAATTTTCCTTTTCGAATTGAATTTTTATTTCACCGTATATACTGAAAAACGTCTCAAAACAATGTACACACTTTCAAAATTTTTTAAACAATTGTAAATAAAGACAATTAATTTGCACTTTTACTAGAACGAATACTTTTTATGCGTTCAAATTTCATTCGTCTTAGGATTATTAATTAATTAAATTTATATTTATTTAATAATTAAAAAATTATAAATATTTATTAATTCATTATTTTTTTAAATTTAGAAAAATAATTTGTATTAATTTATTTAAATTAAATTTTTATAATTTTATTAATTTAAAAAAAATTATAAATATTTTGATAATTTTTTATAATTTCGAATTTAAATAGTTTTTGAAATTTATGATCATTTTCCAACTAAATGCGCCATTTATTAAATACCAAAAATGTGTTTTTCATTATAAATCGCCACAACATGAATATTTTCTACATTCACTGAATATATAAAGAAGAAGAAAATTTCATCAAAAGTGTTTTTTATTTTATATTTAATATTACATTCTAGGCTTAACGCTTTCAAGTTTCGTCGTTGAAGTTTATGCGCATTTTGGATTTTAAATCATTTTGTATCTAATTTTTTTTTCTATTTTTAATAACTTTTTTATAGGACTGACTGGGAAGCCCACGAAAACCTATAAATCGACAATAATATGATAATTTATAAATAAAGAATAATATGATAGTTTATGAGTAGAGAATAATATGATAATTTTTAAACAGAGAATAATATTATATAAAATTCTTTATTTATAGATTTGTTTTACAAACTGATTATTTTACTGTCAAGTCTCTTTTCATTGTCTTTTTTGTTAAATTGTCTTGTCATTGTCTAGTGTTGTTAAATTTTTTTTTTTAATTTTATTATATAAATATTTACATGTATAATAATTATAATAATAATAATATAATTATTATTATTATTATTATTATTATTTTTGCAGTCAGAAAAATTAGCAGGAAGTATCTGATTTCAAATAAACTGTTTTACAATTATTTTCTGTCTCATATGCATCAATAGGTTAATTTTTTTTCAATTTTTGGTAACTTTTTTTTTTTTTTATGGGACTAATTGGAAAGCACGCAAAAATTTATAAAAAAAAAGAATAGTTTGATAATTTATAAATAAAGAATAATATAATAATTTATAAATAGAGAATAATATTAGATAACATTCTTTATTTATAAATTTGTTATACACACTGATTATGCTATTGTCAAGTCTCTTGTTCATTCTCTTTTTTTATAGTGTTGTTAAATTTTCTTAATTTTTATTATATAAATATTTAAATGTATAATAATAATAATTTTTATTATTATTATTATTATTAAATTAGTTTTTGCTGTCAGAAAAAAATTAGCAGGAAGTATCTGATGCTAAAAAAAATGTGTGACAATTGTTTTCTGTGTCCTATAGATCAATAAGTTCCATTATATTGTTTTGATTTGTGGAACTTCATAAGAAGCCTTAAAATTATTCATTGTTAAAATTATAGTAGAATTAGAAGTTTCATAAAATCATTTGAATCACTGGAAAAAAAAAATTTGAAAAACAGAATATTCTAATTATTGATAAGAATCATTTATGGGTGACGAAACACTTTCGGTTGTCCTTGTCATATTTATAGTGTGGTGTCGTGTCAGTGATATTCAGAGTTACATTGTTGTCTCTACTGTGCAATTTTATAACAGATTGAAGTTTATTAAATAACTTATTCCAGCATTATCAAAGAATCTTGAGAAATGAAATTAATTCGTATCATATTCACAGAAAGGAAAAAAAAAAAAAAAAAAAAGAATGCTTCTGCAATGTTTCATTTTCTCTTATACAAAGAAAAGATTCAACTAAAAGAATCTTATAAATAATAATCAGGATTTGACTTCAAAGAAAAATCAGATTCTTTCATGTAAATAAATTTTATATATAAGGAAAATTTAAAATTCTGTTTATTTATTATTTAGTTTCGGTGGTTACTGATAACTGATTGCTTTAGATTTTTTAATCAGTTTATTATTTCAAGCGCCTTTTTAATTTTTGATGTATAAATTAGTCTTAACATCTTTAATTAAAAATATACATTATATTCAGACTTTATAATTTTTATAATTTTGTACTAAGCAACAAAACAAATTGTTTTCTTAGAAAGGAATTAATTGTTTTCTTAGAAGTTTTCTCACTTAGAAAGGACATTAGCATATTGCAAGATTTAAATTATTTTATTGATATACTTTAAATTTTTGAAAGACATACGGATTATTTTTGTAAAAAAAAAATTTTTTTTTTAATTTATTATATATTTTTTTTATTTTCAGTTCACTAAACGTATGGTTTTTTTAACAAGTTAAATTAATCGATTCAAGCGAAAAAGTACAATTCAACAACTCTCTTTATTCTTTATCCAGTTTTGAGTTTTGAAGGAGCTTTTATGTATATTTTATATTTCTAACAGAAATAATTTAAATGTTTCTTACTAGTAAATACATTCCTTGAGATGCTACTAAATAAAGTAGTAGCCTTTATAAATATTTAATGTTCAAATTACATAAGTCCCATTTTTCCTTTTCTAAATATTGAATATTATTTTCTGCTCATCTCTAATAAATTTTTCTAGAAATTATTTGGCAATTATTAGAAATTATTTAAACAATTTATTGACCAATATAGTTTGGGTGCCCTTTTATCTTGATGTTTATTTTTTTTTCTACTCACCTGTGATAATTTTTCTAGAAACTATTTGTCAAGTCGAACAATATAGTTAGGACGCATTTTAGTTTGAGGTTCTCGCTTAGAAAGAACATTGGCATAATGCAAGATTTAAATTATTTTATTGATATACTTTAAATTTTCGAAAGACATATTGATTAATTTTTTTTAAATTATTATTTGTTTATTTTCAGTTTAGTAAATGGATGTGCATATTTTTTTGTTTTGTGTGTGTGTATTTTTTAACAAATTAACTAACAGTTTTAAGGGGGAAGAACAATTTAACTATTAATGCCCTTTATTCTTCATTCAATTTGACTTTATTATATTTTTCTAGTTTTGACTAATTCCAAAAGGATTTTTTTATATTGTTATATTTCTACAAAAGAAATAACTAATATAAATTTTGAACATTAAAAATTAAATATTTAAAGGCTACTACATTATTTAGTCGCATACCTTGACAACTGTATAAAGGCCTCAACCCACTATTTTTTTGGAAAAATTGAAACATAATGAGTTATTATTTTTTGTTTACTATCATTCTTACTTGAAACTACTAATTATAAATATTTTTATTCTGCGAACTCACTGTAAACTCTGTAATAACTGATATTCGAAAGAACATTGTTTTAAAAGCAAAGTTAATTTTTTTCTCAAATTTCGGTAGCTCATTTTTGAATACTGCACACATAATGTATCGTTTTAATACATTGAATACTTTGGCCATTATAAAGAAATGGATATTTTCTAAAGTGTGATAAATCTCATTTCAATGCGGACCGCGGATTGGCCCTTGACATAAATTAATCAATTCCAATTCTTCATTAGATTTGTGGATGTTTTTTTTTTTTATGTTGCATATTTCAAAATATATTCAAAAGAAATAATTTAAATATTTCTTAAATCGCATTCCTTGAAATGCGACTCAATAATGTAGTAGCCTTTATAAATATTTAATATTAAAATTACGTAAGACCCTTCCTCTTTGCATTACCCTGTACAATGTGTTATTAAGACGCACCTACACCAAAACAAGAAGATTAGAGATAGAGAGTAGAAACCTGCAGTATTTGATCCCCCCGGCGCCGCGGGCTACATACAAATCGAACGCTGAGCTCAGAAAGAATAACTGCGATGACGTAACCCGTTTTTTGCTTCCAAAAAAACTAAGGCTTCGATAATGAGGAGGTTAAATAAGAAGAAAACATTTGAATCTCACATTTTACAAATAGAGCCATTGCGTAGTGATGACACAAGCGCGGATTCTTTTTGAGATTTCAACAACAACTGACGCTTTTTGGGAAGCCATGCATCATTCTGGTGTCAGTCGATTTGATTTTTAAGAAAGGGATAAAAGTGATGAATATGGAATGAGCAAATGTTCCTTTCTTTATATATGGGCATTGCGCAAATTGGCAACTGCATAATTTGTCATATTGATGGAAGACATCATCACACCCAAGTGAGCCATTAAATTCCTGCGTTGATTTTTGTGGAAATGAATTCTTAAAAAAGGATGAATTTGATTAGATTTTGAAGTCAAGATGATTTTATTGTGAACAGCTAGGAGGATTATAATTCCACTCTTTTGTGATATTTCGTTGTTTATCAAAGTGATTTGTGATGATATTAACGTGATTTGTTGAAAATTAAGTTTTTTTCCCCGTATTTTTTAAGAAAGATAGCCGATTGTTAAATTGTTTTTTTTTTCATAAACAAAGTGAAGAACATTTGGAAAATTTGAATATGTTCAAATTTTGAAATGTTTGTTCAAATTTGAAAATTTTTGAAAAATTTTGTTCAAAATTGAAAATTCAACATGTTCTTGAACATGTTGAATTGAACCCACATTGAACTTGAACATTTTTGGAAAATTTGAAAGTTTATTTTTTTATACAGCCAAATCAACAAAATACGTCTACATTTTATTTAAGAAAATTAAAACGATAATTTTTTTCGATTTATAGATTGTTAGATTTCGAAGAATAATGTTGCACCAAATACTGGAATTTCCCTATTTAACTGTAATTGAGCGGGCGTACAAATGTGCATATATATGTGTAGCGCGTATTCGCGTACACATATATGTATATCGCATTATATGTACATTCCCGTGCATACATATGTATATCACGTATATATATGAACTAGAATTCTTTCGATTTATAAATTGTTAGATTTTGAAGAATAATGTTGTACCAAATACTGGAGTTTTCCTATTTAACTGTAATTGCGCTCTCTTCACAAACGAGTAAAATTACAATCCTCCTAAATGTTCAGAATCAAACGTTCTTGTCTTTAAAACCTAATCGTATTCATCCTCTTTTTAGATTTCATCAACAACTGATGCTTTATGCGAAGCCATGCATCATTCTGGTGTCAGGAGATGTGATATTTGAAAAAGGGCACTCCTATGAAACGGGCAAATGTTCCTTTCTTCATATGGGCATTGCGTAAATTGGCTACTGCATTAATTTGTCACATTGATGGAAGACAACTTCACACCCAAAGTGAGCCATACTTCCTGCGTTTGATTGAGTGAAAATGAATATAAAAAAGGATGAATACGATTAGGTTTTAAAGTCAAGATCATTTGATTCTGAATAGCTAAGAGGATTGCAATTTTACTCGTTTTTAAACATTTTGTGATAATTCGTTGTTTATTAACGTGATTTGTTGAATATTAAGTTTCTTTCCCTGTGTTTTTTAAGAAGGATAGCTGATAGTTAATATTGGGTTTTCCCATTTAACTGATTTGCGCTCGCGTACAAATGTGCATATATATGTATATCGCGTACAAATATACGTATATCGCATTATATGTACATTTGTGTATATGCTGTTGTTGTTCTAATGAAGTTGGCAATACAGAGATAGTTAATATGTATGTTGCACCACTGTTACTCATTTAACACTGCCCAGGCGGCACGTGTAGGTTGAAGATATTAAGATACGGATGCGAGTAACACTACCCCCGCAACGCTCTAGGATCCTATTAGACCGGGACCTACGGTTTAAAATGCATTCGAACCGCTACAAACATTCATTGCACCGCCGCGATTCGAACTTCGAAACCTGGGGTAACGAGCGCCAGAGTGCTAGCCACATGGCCATCAGGCCCTATTATATTGTATATTTCCAAAATAAATAATTTAAACATTCCTTGAAATGCGACTCAATAATGTAGTAGTCTTTATAAATATTTAATATTAAAATTACGTAAGAACCCTTTCGCTTTACATTACCCGGGGCTACAGTATCAAGACGCACCTACACCAAGCAAGCAAGATTAGAGAGAGATAGAGAAAAACCTGAAGTATTTGAATTCACAAAGAATGACTGCGATGACATCACCACGTGTTTTGCTTCAAAAAACTAAGGCTTCGATAATGAAGAGGTTAAATAAGAAGAAAACATTTAAATCGTATTTTACAAATAGAGCCATTGCGCAGTGATGACACAGATTCTTTTAAGATTTCATCAACAACTGATGCTTTATGCGAAGCCATGCATCATTCCGGTGTCAAGAGATGTGATTTTTAAGAAACGGACACTCCTGTGGAATTTGCAAACGTTCCTTTCTTCATATGGGCATTGCGCAAATTGGCCACTGCATAATTTGTCATATTGATGGAAGACAGCATCACACCCAAATGAGCCACACTTCCTGTGTTTGATTGAGTGGAAATGAATCCTAAAAAAAGGATAAATATGATTAGATTTTAAACTCAAGATTGTTCGATTCTGAATACCTAAGAGAACTGTAATTTTACTCATTTGTGAAATAATTCGTTATTTATTATCGTGATTTGTTGAAAATTAAGTTTCTTTCCCGTTTTTTAAGAAAGATAGTCTGTAGTTAAATTGTTTTTTAGAAACGAAAAGAAGATATATTGAACATATAAAACTTATATTGAACAAAAAAAAAAAATTTGACTTTCCACAGAAGTTTTGCATCTATAAGTCAGTAGCATTTTCTTTTTTTGTTGAACATAGGTGCCCTCTTATACCTTTTTATGTAACCCGCGAACAACTCAAGAGGGGGAGGAGGGGAGGACAATGTCTTGCGGGAGGATTTTTAGGAGCAATTGCTCTGCATTTCATGTCGCTCATGCCAAAAATCTTCAATCAGGCAGCTTGACTATCAATGCCAGACGCCTTTACTCATATTGTCACTGAGCCATGAGTGGAGCAAGTCCATATTATTTAAGAAAAATATTTCATACTGATTGTTGTACGTAAATAAATTTCTAATTAACTGGCGGCACTAGTATTGAGTTTTGAGTGTGAATTCAGCAATAAGTTGAATGCATCAAGTGGACAATCACAGGAAACACGCTTATATTTGCTTAACATTCCGAGTCTTTAAATTTGGGTATGGATGTAGCTGCAAGTTGAAGGCATCAAGGGGACAATAACGATATGAAATAGATTCCTGTTTGGTTGGCATTCTTAATCTTTAGATTTTGAAATGAATACTGCCGCAAGTTGAATGCCTCAAACAGGCAATTTGGACAGGAAACATACTTTTTTCGGCATTCTTAGTCTTTAGATTTGGATATGAATATTGCTGCAAGTTGAATGCATGAAGCGAACAATCTGGACAGGAAACAGACCTCTGTTTGGTTGGCATTATTAGTCTTTAGATTTGTATAAGAATACTGCCGCATGTTGAATACACCAAGAAGACAATAGGCATAGGAAACAAGCATCTACTCTCTTCAAATTTTAATACGGAATCCATCATATATTAACACAAATGCACACTGAAGATATTTTGAAAATTTCCTTTCAGGATGTGCGATTTTTTTTTTTTTTATTAAATACATTTTTGCGGCTTTATTTAAAACAACCGGAAATGGCTCGTGAGAAGAAAATCAACGACCATCTCATGAAAATTCATTTAGCATACTTTCCGGTTGTCCTCGAACTAATAAAATTCTTCCATCTTCATAACATAGCAGATATCATCTTTCTCTCTTTTCTATAATTCCATTATTTAAATGTGCTGAAATTTATCTTAATTTTTGAAAAGGTAATTTTATTCAATATTTCAGATATAATTCAAATTTAGCATTCCGCAATGTGTATATCATTACAAAAAAATAGTTCATGTAATTTCATGAACCAATTACACTCATGTCCATAAATTAAGGATAATTCAGAATCACACAGAAATTGAACTCTAAAATAAAAATTTCACCTGTAGAATTATCACACACATCTTGAAGAAGAATATGCAAATTACAGGAAACCACCAGATGGCGCGGATAGTACGTCACAATGACGAGTGTAAGAGAGGGGTATATAAGGAATGGTGGCAAAGAAGTAAAATTGTTCACAAGCGCTTTAAAAGCCTTTCAGTGCAATAACCGCATAGTTATGGCACAAAGGAAGCATTTGGATGATTTTTTTACGTGGTAGAATTATCGGACGACTGGAATGTGGACGTACCCAACTGGAAGTATCCGAAGAACTTGGAATCGCCCAGAGTGTCATCTCCAGGCTTTGACAACGATTCCAAGATGATGGTAATGTGAGTAGATGTTACAGCACTGGTCACCCCCGAGTTACAACGCCGAATGAGGACCGGTATTTAGCAGTTACTGCCAAAAGAAACAGATGGAGCACAGCATCAGACCTGTCTCGTTAGCTCTCTTCAGCTACCGGTACGACAGTTTCAACGCAGACCGTGTACAGACGCTTAGGGCACACTGGTCTATATGCTTGCAGGCCTGTCAGATGTGTTCAACTTACCGCAACTCACTGTCGCCTGCGATTAACCTGGAGTAGAGAGCATGAATTGTGGACACCACAACAGTGGTCTGGTGTGATGTCTTCCGACGAGTCAGGTTTAGTCTCGCCGGACTTTCATATGGAGAGCGCCAGGTACCCGTTACCACCAAGAGAACACCATTGAACGACACCTTTATGGTGGTGCAGGATGGCTCGTTTGGGGAGAAATTATTCTTGGTTCCAGAACTGACCTGCATGTTCAGAGTGTAACGATTACAGGCCACATCTATCGGGATGTTATTCTGGAACAACATGTACGTTTGTTTCGGGGCGCCGTGGGTGCTGAATTTCTGTTTATGGATGACAACGCCCGTCCTCACCGTGCAAACATTGTTGACGAATGCCTTCAATTGAAGGGTATCACCCGTATGGATTGGCCAGCATACTCATCGGACTTGAATCCAATAGAGCATGTGTGGGATATGCTTGGCCGACGAATTGCAGCCCGTCAACCCCCTCCCACCTGTCAACCGGAACTTCGGAGGGCATTGCTTGATGAGTGGCGTAATATTCCCAAGATCAGATTGATAATTTCATACTCAGCATGCCTAGGCGTTGTAAGGTCTGTATTGCATCGTCCGGGAGACATACTCCATATTAACCATCATACTAACCATGTTATACTGTTTTTGTAAATAGATTCTTTTTTGAAATTTGCTCCATGGAGTAAAAATCGCAATTTTTATTAATTATGTCAAACATATAGGATCCTTTTTGCTCTTTACCTTTTTTTAATAAATAGACTTTACAAATAAGTCAAATTTGTTTTGTTTCTGTCTCTTTCTTTGCCTGAACTTCATTATCCTTAATTTATGGACATGAGTGTATTTAAGCATTTTCTTGGTCAAATTATGGTTCTTGTAAATTCTTATTTTTTCTCTCTAAAATTTGTACATAAAATAAAACTCGTATGATATTTTCATAATAACTTTATTCTTAATGATATGAAATATTATAATCGTATTCGAGAGACTTTATTCAAGTAAAAGTACTGCACAGTTCGCTTAGGAAATAAAAATTTTGTTCTATACAATGCAAAAGACACTCAAATATTAAAATGATAACTGCATTCAATATTTTATAAAAGCTTATTATTCATAATTCTTATACTTATATTAGATTTGAAATTCATGAGTTATTTTAGTAAATGCAATGGTAAATCGTAAAATGATCGTAAAATTTGAATTTAAAAATGACTAAGAGGAAAATTTTTTATCTTAAATAAAATTTCACTACAATGGACTCTTTCTTATCTTGTCATTAGATTTTAAACAAATAAAAAATATTAAATAAACATACGTATTAAGTCTTGCAATAGGAAAGCAAATAAATATATAATAATACAAAAGGATAATTCGACAGTCATCAATCCGCCGACTACTAGTAATCATTGTACAAGATTTCATTACGAATATTATGGTATTAGTCTCAACAAAAAATATTGTATGTTTTACATTAAAAAGTATCTCGACAGTTTAAAATATGTTTTATGACTAATTTAGTTTAAATGCCGACTTATTTTTTTTAGTCTTTGCTTATAAATAATTGTCTGTTCTCCAGAGTATTACTGATATGTATAGACTGGTTACCCCTGTTGATTTTCTCATGGCTTCTCTGACCGGGCACTATTTTACCTTTAAAAGATTACACAATAGTAATTTTTAAAAAAAAAATTGCAATGGGATAAATAAAATAGATGCGTCATTGTGCTTCACTCATTTAATTGCACCTCTTTGCTTACAAATGCAACTAAACAGTTCAGCTTTGCATTTATCGACTAACTATCGAGTAACAAATGTCAATTATAATTATAATACATAAATAAAAAAAATTATTGTTGGCATTTTATTTATGTATTAATCATATTTTTCTTTCTTTTTCTAAGACTAATGAAAGCAAATTTGTTTATATGCATTAAATGATATGTGAAAATACATGCAATGAGAAAAATAAAATAGATGCGTCAGTGTGTTTATTCACTCATTAGGCATTGTGCAACTTTGCTTATAAATGCAATCACTTCAGCTTGTATTTATCGACTTACAAATCGATAAAAAATTTATTGTTGGCATTCTCTTTTTATTTATATATATAATCATATTTTTTTTTCTTTCTAAGACCGATTAAAGATGTTTTTACGTTTAAAATAATGTGCAGAAATATATTAGTCCTTATTCAATATTATCGTATTAATACATTCTCAAATAGCATATTCTATGCCTGTTTTTAAATGCATCAAATACGCAATTATGATTTTCTTAAAGGTGTACTTGATTTTTCCAAAACAATATACTCAAATTTCGAATTTTATAATGATAACTGCATACTATTTTATAGCCGGGGTGCAATGTAAGCCTACCTTCTAGTAGTGCACCTTGGGCGAAGTTCTATACGGCTAAGTGGTCTACAGTTTTCGGCATGAGCTCTCGCTTCTATCCTAACATTCGTTCGGTTGGCCTGCATGTATTGATTGCAATGGAATGCTGGTGGCTTGTCTCAATCAAAAAGAACTGATCTAGTGAACATCTACATCGCATTTTTGACCAACCAAACTGCATCCATAGAACTAATAAATTGAGCTCCTCTCCATCGTTGCTTGGCACTTCATGGCGAATCCGAGACGGGAGATACTGGCAAGCTAGAGAACTCTTAAGGCAATGATTTCGGTCAACTTTGTTGGTGTGCATTTTCTGTATTTTTCCCATTTTTGTATTGCCTTTCCATTGGAAATAAAAGAAAAACTTTTATTGCCCAATTCTCTAAAATGCAAGCATAACTTTAGAGGATCTGTAGCATCTTTAATCATACTTATAATGGCCATTTATAACTGAAAGATCAAATGAACTTGTAGTGAGAAAGTAATCATTCAAATTTATGATGATGCCTGCGTAGTTTCTGCTGAAATTTATTCCAGATGGATATACTCTCAACATATTTCGTAATACACACGCCCTTCATTCATTATTCTGCAATTATGGGTAATTCGCAGCAGGAGGGCACCTCGACCACCCAGGAACCCTGTTTCAGGTGGCGCCCTTCCTGTTGACTCTTTTTTAACAACATTTTATATACTTTTTGACTTTTTTTTCTCTTTACGATGTTGTGGAAATAAGACTTTTTTTTTCTATTTACTATTTCGTTCATTTCTTTAATTAGGGAGAGATAAACTTTTGAAGACAATGAATCGTATACATTCACTGTAACTTTTTTTTGCAAGGTGGTTAAAAAAATAGTTATTTATCATTTATATAATGAACAATGTAATGAAAAATAAATAATACAATATTATTAAAAAGTAAAAACAGTTTGATGCTTGAGAAATCTTTTTTAAGAGTTGATTATATATTTCTCGGATTGTTAAAAATAAGTGTGACTAGTTTAAATCTGCACTCAACAAAATAGCTGCTATAACAACAATTTTGTTGTTAACAACACAGTTATAACAATATTGTGGTAATAAGACTTTTTTTCTACTTACTATTTCATTCATTTATTTGATTAGGGAAAGATGAACATTTGAAGACAGTGAATCGTATACATTCACTGTAACTTTTTTTGCAAGGTGGTTAAAAAAATAGTTATTTATCATTTATATAATGAAAAATGTAATGAAAAATAAATAATACAATATTATTAAAAGTAAAACAATTTGATACTTGACAAATGCTTTTTTAAAAGAATTCATTTTGTATTTCTCTGATTGCCAAAAACATGTTTCATATTAAAGCTGCAGTCAACAAAATAGCTGTTATAACAACAATTATAACAATGTTGTGATAGAAAGACCTTTTTTTCCTATTTGCTATTTTGTTCATTTCTTTAATGAAAGACAAACTTTTGAAGACAGTGAGTCGTATGCTCATAGTCACTGATAATTTTTTTTCGTTGGTCGTTAAAAAAAATAGGGTTTTATCATTTATATAATGAACAATCTAATGAAAAATAAATAATATAGTATTATTAAAAGTAAAACAATTTGAAGCGTGACAAATGTTTTTAAACAATTCATTATGGATTACTGAGATTGCCAAAAGCATGTTTCATTTTAAAGCTGCACTCAACAAAGTAGCTGTGATTGTTATTACAACAGTAACCATTGCTACTTAATAATCATTCGCAAATAACAGCTATTGCTACTATTAAAAAAAAAAAACATTTGCCTATGGCTATTTTCTTTACAGCAATTCACATTAACTCATTTTCAATTAACTCTTGGGCTTTTATTAACCAAAGTTATTGTATTCTAATTAATAAATTTAAAAATACTTTTATAGAAATTACTCTTATAGATAGGGACCCTACATTATCGGAAGTGCATTATTGGCCATTGATATTGTATTGTTTGCAATAATTAGATAATTATTAATAAATTATAAGACTTTCGATAATAAAAATTTATAATAATAAATGCTTTTATTTTACTATATTTATTTTCTATAAGTTTATTTTTAGTAATTATAATCACTGCTACTATGCTCAACAAAGTAGCCGTGATTGTTTTATAACAACAACCGCAATTATTACTTACTACTTCCAAATAACAGCTACTGCTATTATTTGAAAACATTTGCCTACGGTTATTGTTTTTACAGCAAACTCAATTGACTCTTGGACCCTACATTATTACTAATAATGATAATACCAGTAAGTTTTTTTAAGTAATAGCAGTAAGCTGTTATTTGGAAATAGTAATTAAGTAGCTGCGGTTGATGTTATAATAACAATCGCAGCTACTTTGCTGTGTACATATTGACCAAAGTTATTGTTTTCTAATTTATAATAAATTAGAAAACTTTCAATAATAAAAATTTATAATAATTAATATTTTTGTTATATTTTAGTATCTATGTACATTTTTAAGTAATAATAATCACAGCTACTATGTACCACTCAATAAAATAACCGTGATTGTTATTATAACAGCGACCGCAACTACTTAGTTACTATTTCTAAATAACAGCTACTGTTGCTATTTAAAAACATTTGTCTACGGCTATTGTCTTTATAGCAAACTCAACTGGACTCTTGGACTCTACATTATAGCTAATACATTATTGACAAAAGTTATGATATTTTGCTTTGTAATAAATTAGAAAACTTTCGAGAATAAAAAAACTTATAATAATAAATATTTTTGTTATACTTTAGTATTCATGTACATTTTTAAGTAATAATGATCACGGCTACTATTGACTACTCAACGAAGCAGCCGTCATTGTTATTATGACAAATGAACTGCAACTACTTAGTTGCTACTTCCAAATAACAGCTACTGCTACTATTTAAAAACATTTGTCTATGGCTATTATCTTTATAGCAAACTCAATTGACTCTTTTAGATAGGGACCCTAGATTATTGCTAATGCATTATTGAATAAGTTATTGTATTCTAATTTGTAATAAATTTGAAAACTTTCAATAATAAAAACGTATAATAATAAATATTTTATGAAACTGTTATATAAATATTTATGTTATGTTTCATGCTTTAATGTTTTAGCAAAATTAGAAAATCTTCTGAAAAACAATTTACCTATACAGTAGAACCTCCTTGTATCATTCTTTCATCGTTCCTTTTCAAACATTCATCGTAATTCAATTTACAATTATATTGTTTCATTTACGACATACATCGTTTTAATTTACAATTGTCAACATACATCATTTTTAATTTACAATTGTCAACATACATCATTTTAATTTACAATTGTCAACATACATCATTTTAATTTACAATTGTCAACATACATCATTTAATTTACAATTGACAACATACATCATTTTAATTTACAATTGTCAACATACATCATTTTAATTTACAATTATATCGTTTAATTTACAATATACACCGTTTTAATTTTACAATAAACATCGTTTTCATTTACAATTACCATCTTTTCAAAAGAACCTAGATAGCTATATTTCTTTTCTGTGGATTGAAAATCAATGCGAAATATTAAAATAACATATCCTTTTTAATGAAATGAAAATAAAAAATATGCTTTAATGTTTTTAAAACTTAACATTATTATTTTATCAATAAAATTATAAATGATAAAACATCCAAGTTTTTGTAATGACTTTTAGTTTAACAACCAAAACTAATGAGAGAATGTGATTGCATTGTCAGTTGTTAAGTGTTATATCTGGCATATAAAGTTCGAAAACTATAGAATTTGTATACATTTTAATATTCATAAAAAAATTGGCTTTTTGTTTAACAAGAGCCAATGTGCTAACGATTTTGCCTAAATATCTGAGAAGAATTTTGATGGAAAAAAAGATCCGTGGAAACAATAATCAAGACATTGAAAAGCGCCGAAATCACTAATTTGAAAAATAAGTTGCTAGGTTGTAACTATCATCCTTTTCATGAGTGATTTGGTACGCTTCATTCAAAATGCGCCATTTTGTTTTCAGTTTTGTTTTGTTAATCTTCATTCATCGGGCTGTCAGTAGAGAGAAAGAGAGCGTATACTCTTCGTTCTTTACTGAAAAGAAGCTATTTTCTCACATTACGATCAGATAAGATAGAGAACTCTGTTCAATTTGTATACATTTTTAATATTCATCGAAAAAATATTTTTATTTTTATTTTTATTTTTGAGATCTATTCGAAGAATAATATTAAGACACTGCACTTTGTGCAATACTATTTCGAAAATTTGAAGTATTAAAACATATAAAATAAAATACTGAAATAATTTTTCTTTTTTTATTTATCACATATGAATATATTTTATCATTTATTTCAACGGAACTTGAATATCAAATTTTAAGCGATGGTTAAATTGATTTTTTAATGTACACAGGTATTTCGATAATATGAAATTAATAATGATTTCTGCATCACTATTATTTCTTCAGTTTTTATATAAATGTCGGTCATTTTGCTACAAAAATCTCTAATATCAACTTCATTATTTGCTAGTATTAACTGATATTATTTGTTAATATTAACTTGTATTATTTGCTACTATTAACTAGTATTATTTACTAGTATTATTTTCTAGTATTAATTAGTATTTGCTATTATTAACTAGTATTATTTGTTAGTATTAACAAATATATATTTGCTAATATTAACTTGTACTGTTTGCTAGTATTAACTCGTATTATTTACTAGTATTAACTAGTATTATTTGGTAGTATAAACATCAGTATTGAAAATTATGGGACAATACATTTTCTGACGTTAAAAAGTTTAATAACAATCAAGCTAATTTGAAGCTAAGAACTTGGTTCGAAGGATAAGGACAAATTGTTTCTCAAATATACAAATCAATGTTTAATACTTCAATTTAACTATAATTTCCACTAGAATTATCTTCATATACATTTATATGCCATATGCAAATGCTTTTCAGTCACACTTGAAAAATGGCAATATCAAGTCACGTAATCATTTGTGTTTATTCAAATTGAATTGGTCATAAATCTTTAATGCACTAAAGAGTATTGCAACACATATATTCTAAGAAATTTCAAAACTTTTGTAATTGATGTTTATTTTTTTTTTTAAATTATGACATGAATTTTTTATAGTGGAATTAATGTTTTAAAAATAATTATAGCTCTTTTTGTTAGATTAACATTTTTGGTGCATACGAGGATATGATTATTGTACCATTATACCATTATACCATTTATTTCTTTTTAGGAATTTCTATAAAAGACACCAAAATTCGTATACTTTATTTTACTTACAACTTAACTTTAGCGCGGCCTGATGGCTAATTGACTAGCACCCTGGTCTTTAGTACCACAAGCTTCATGTTCGAATTCTGGCGGTGGTATGGATGTTTGTTAGTGTTTCGGAATCCACTTTAAATTGTAGTCTCGGTCTGTTTAGCCCTGTTGGGCACAAGATAATTGTAGAGCGATACACCAAACCCAACTTAACTTTAATTTCGTATTAGAATTATCTTCATATACATTTAAATACCATATGCAAATGCTTTTCAGTCACATTCTCTGCACTAAAGATCTATGACAAATTCAATTTGAGATAAAGGTACATGGTTACGCGACTTCATATTGCCATATATTAAGTATTGCAAAACATATATTCTATAGAATTTTAAAACTTTCACCATTGATGTTTTTTTTTTAAAAAAAGGTTTCTTTGTGTTGAAATTAATGTTTTTAAAAATAATTATAGCGCATTTTGTTAGTTTCACTTTTTGGTGCAGTCAACAATCTCATACTGCATGTTTACACATGATGAGCAATTCAAGGTTGACGTTTAATTCAATTAGCATCTTAATCTTATGAAAAGGAATAATTCTTTTTTTTTTTGTCATTTCATGTCTTTAATTTTCCTCAATTTTCGCTCTTGTATTATCATTAAGATAGTAATCAAAAAAAAATTACAGGCCTTTTCAAACAGAAACAAGGTAACCAGGAATGTCATTTAAAATTTATATTTTGAGTTTTTAAAATTTACAATAGAGATGATATTTCATTGATATCAAATTTAATTTCTTAAACCCTGTATGTCTTCAACATCTTTATGAAAAATCTCAAATTCTTATTTTAATAGGTAGTGAAAATTTAATATCCATTTGCATTATTTTCAGAAACTAGTATATATACAAGGAAGAATGATTCAGTATTACCAAATACAGATAATTGTTTTCAGTTTTTATAAAAGCAATGACAATAATTACTGTTTACGAGATATTTTGAAAACGAAGGAATTTATGGTCAGAGGTTTTTATTAGTGGCATTTCATGAAGCTACAAGCACCAAAGAATTTAAATTGGTCAATAAGCAGTGTCAATTGTACATAATACACCGTAAATTCAAAAAAAAAAAATCACAAAGCTTATTTCATTTTCATATTTATAATATAGACTAATACAAAGAGATTTATGAAAATCAATACCTCTTAAGTTGAGAGCTTTAATACATAAAATTGTAAAAAAAAAAAAAAAAAAAGATTTAATCATTAAAATAGCAAGTACATGTCGAGTATGCTCTCGAATAACATGTGCAACAACTGTACAGAACATCTCAGTTTCGAATCCGTTGAGTGACTTCTTTCAGAAGCGAGGTGACCCGTTGGCCGTTGTTACAACATGTGTAAAAAAGTCCCGCATCGATAGGCGGTCTTCCTGGTTGGAGTTTTTCCGGGTTTTCTCCCATACGACAATCAAATTCACACGCCTCCATACAACACGTAGTATTCCTTAAAAGACCACCAGGAAGGCGTGCTCTCTTCTCATTGCCAGCGGCCAGATGGCCAATTGGCTAGTGCTCTTGACTTTGGTACCGAAGGCTTCAAGTTCGAATCCTGGCGTTGGCAGGGATGTTTGTGACTGGTTCGAAATCCACTTTAAAGTGTAGGACTTGGTCTAATTAGCACATAGTGTGCACAAAATGACCGTGGAGCTGCAGACTAAACCTAAACCTCCTCACTGCCCATCGGTGGGCTGAATGTGATATATGGAAGAGAAACATGAGGCCCACCGTTGCTCATTATTAAAATATGTGGGTATAGAATAGAAAAAATTACACAATAATTTATACTATAACTTTTATTTTCTCTTTTTACAATTCAATTTAAAATTCTTCTTTTTTACTTTAAATTCAAAAACATTGCAGCTATCCATTTCACTAGCTCATATTTCATTTGTTTACATGCTTGTTGCTATTCGCCAATATATAAATAATGCTTATTTCTGGATTAAGTACGTAAATTAAATTTATATAAAGATTAAAGAATAACTCTGCTAATAATATAGTATTTTTAAGCATATTTCCAAGAAATAAAAACACTGTGTTTTTTTATAAATTGAAACTAATAAAATAGTTTTAAATTTTAATGATGGTAAAATTTACTGTTTTATTGAATATTATAATTATTTACTGAGAATTGAATTTATTTTACAGATGATTTTGCATCATAGAAATTGTCGTCCAACATGCATCCGTCTTCCTGCTGGATATTACTGATTGTGTGTTCAATTGCAACTCTTCATGTAACAGGTAAATCTTCTGAAATCTATTTTTGGTCTTGCTTTTATTATTATATTTTACAGGAGGAATCAATTAAAAGAATTTTGCACAAAATGCAGAACTCAAAGGGATTCATTAAGCAAATTAATACATAAAGGGTTTATCTTAATTATAATTCAATCAGTTTTGAGCATGATTGGTGAATAAAGATTGTCCATAAAAGAAGAAAAGGTTTATTGTATCTTTTAGAATTTAGTGCAATACATCAAACAAATGAGTTGGCTGTAAAAAGATACATGTCTTAAAATTGGTTATGTTTCACAAAAAAAAGAGAAGCAAGGGCCCCATTCATGGCTCGGTGTCAATGCGAACCGATGGTGAGCATTAGGATGGAGGTTCAATCCGCTGACGCCTTTAGTGTAGACGTCGCTTCAAAAATCGAGGAGACTCGAGGGCGTGTGTGGTGTTCAGCATTTTCCTTCATGAGTCGGATTACATGGGGGATTTCTCAAATACTATACGCAAATGCGGAGTAGTTCTCTCTTAAAAGTCCCCCTGGCTTGGCACTGCCCTCCTTTTCCAGTGTCACGGAGTCAAGTCAGACTTCTACCTAAGAGTGTTCCATCACAACAGAAGCTGGTTCTCTCTTTTCCCTCCTTCCAGGAGATTACATGGGTTCTTGGAATTGGTCTAGAGGTTGATGTCGACCACGAGGGATAAGAAACAGCAACAACAGAATAACACGGAAAATATTAATTTTTCTCTTATAGGATAAATATATATAAAGCAGTTTCCTTCAAAGACTCTTCTGAAATGAATTACTTTTTACAGCAACGAAATACGAAAAGGTTGTAATTCGATATCAAGAACAACACATTTACTTTATCTCATCAGGCTAAAATATATGGCTCTTTTTTTTCCACACTAAAAAGGATCACGTTTCTAAACGTTTTGCGGGCAGAGTAATTTGTTGCGTTTGCACATGTCGAAAAGTTTGTGAGCAAAATAGTTTGTTGGGTTTGTATATGTCCAAAAGTTGTGCTTGTTACATTTGCACATCTCGAAAGGATTTTGAGAAAATAGGTTGTCACGTTTGCGCATGTTGAAATGTTTGTGTGCAAAATAGTTTGTTTCGTTTGCAGATGTCGGAAGATTTGTGTGCAGAATAGTTTTGTTGCGCTTGCACATGTCGAAACGCTTATGTTATGTCTTTGCAGTGCTCCTGTCTTAGATCTGCTCAAACGGCTTTAGCTAGACTAAGGACTGGCCACACTAAAAGTTTGAGCTTCAATGGAGACGAGAAGACATATACCCTTTGTCATTGTTCGGCCATCGCGTCTCCCCTCTCATCTCATCGATTGTATGGGTGCCTCTGTGAGGCAACTGTTGAATGAGGAGAGGACCGCTTTACCATCTTTTTCTATATCAAGGGGATAAGCAACTACAACATAGCTTGTTACATTTGCACATCTCGAAAGGATTTTGTGAAAAATAGTTTGTCATGATTGCACATGTTGAAAAGTTTGTTTGCAAAATAATTTGTTTTGTTTGCACATGTCGGAAAATTTGCCTGCATAATAATTTGTTACGTTTGCACTTCTCGAAAAGTTTGTGTGCAAAATAATTTGTTTTGTTCGCAAATGTGTTACACACATGCACATGTCACACACATACACATGTTACGTCGGCATAAAGTATGTGTGCAGAATAGCTTATTGCGTTTGCACCTATCGAAAAGTTTGTGTCCTGAATAGCTTATCATGTCTCCACATGTCGGAAAAATTGTAGTTTGTTATGTTTGCACATGTTTGAAAGTTTGTATGAAGAATAGTTTGCGGCGTTTGTACATGTCGGAAAGTTTGGGGGCAGAACAGATTGTTGTGTTTACACTTATCAAATAGTTTGTGTGCAGAGTAGTTTGTTACATTTGCACATATCGAATAGTTTGTGTGCAGAACAATTTGTTGTGGGACCAAGTACCAGAGCGCTAGTCACTCGATCATTAGATCACTAATGTTACCTAGAAATAAAAAATTTATAAATGTTACTAGTCAATAATTTCTTCTAAAATGAAAATTTCATGTGAAATAAAAATCAATTAAACTACCTAGAATAATGGAAGGGTAAAATGGGCGATGTTTTCCCTACATCGTTTTTGAGTGACACATTTTTGACAGATTTCGGAGAAGCAAAAAACACCCTCTCTTTCACCTTTGCCTAGAATTGAGCGGAGAGAAACGTCATCTGCCTCAGTACAAGAAAGGAGACAAAACTCTATTGAGGAATGTGACCTGCATTTTTATGCCACTCATTAATACCAGTTTGACTGAACCTCGTGCGCAGAAAGTTTTCCAAAAAAAGAAAGAAAGTGATTTATTGATGAAAGAGCGGGAATAAAAAATTCCGAAAGCGTTTTATCTACCGTCATGTTGTTCTTTTCGTATTCATTAGATGTTGTGTGTGACTTGACAAATGGTAGCAGTCATCATTGTCTAATGATGGCGTATGGAATCAAATTACCATTTTGATAGTGTGGTTGTCGAACACATTTAACTATCTCTGTAGACAGGAAAGTTTATTTCTTTCTTTTTCTTTGAAGTAAACTACTTAGTAGCCTGAAGGTTATCTTAAAAAGCATAATTAACCAAATGACGTGTTAAATGTAATGAATAAGTGGAAAGCAATCATGATTTTAATTGAATGCTACTTCAGAAATTCAAGCAGCGAGCGTTAAATATTCTCGGCATCGTTGCTTCATAATAAATTTTACTATATAAATAAATTATAATAAAAAAAAAATTTTATTAAGTAATTTTTCTTGGTAAAAAAATCATTTTACGATGCATTTTATTTTAAATATTTATTTACTTATTTATTTTTTCTTTTTTTTGCATTTTATTTAATTTTTTTTATTTTGAAAGTTTTTTGATGGAGAAAAATTAAACCACTTAAATTTTATCGCATAATTTTTCATATGAATGGAGCTTGAATGGTCGAGTGTCTAGATCTCTGGCGCTCAGTGCCACAGGTTTCGGGTTCGAATTCCGGCGGTGCCGCGGATGTTTGTAGTGATTCGAATCCACTTTAAGCTGGTCTCCTATGACTGTAGAGCGCCACAGAGGCCAATCAGTCTTCTCTTACCCCCATCATTCCCAAACTGTAAAGGGGCAACTCAGCTCTAGGCACAGCGATGTGGTGTAGTAGTAGTAGTAGTAGTAGTAATCTTATTATCGGTACCTACGTTTTAAAGTAGATTCCGAACCACTACAAGCATCTGTGGCACTGCCGGAACTCGAACACGAAACCTGTGATACCGGATGCCAATCACTACGCCATCAGGCCTTACCTTATTTAGAGACTAAATTTTATACGTGTTACAAGAGTAATTGTCCGATAGTTTCTGCTAAAATGAACATTTCACGTCAAATAAAAATCAGTTAAATTACCTAGAATAATGAAAGGTTAAAATGGTCTGTGTTTTTCTCCTATAACATTTTTGAGTGGCACATATTTGTCAGATTTCGGAGAAGCAAAAACACCCTCTCTTTCACCTTTGAGCGGATAAACGTATCTGCCTCACTAAAAGAAAGGAGATTAAGTCAGTCGGGAATGTGACCTGCATATCTACGCCACTCATTAATACCAGTTTGACTGAACCTCGTGCGCAGAAAGTTTTCCAAAAAGAAAGAAAGTGATTTATTGATGAAAGAGCCGAATTAAAATTCCGAAAGCGTTTTTATCTACCCTCATGTCTTTCGTATTCATTAGATGTTTTGTGTGACTTGACAAATGGTAGCAGCCATCATTGTCTAATGATGGCGTATGGAATCAAATTATCATTTTGATAGTGTGATTGTCGAACACATTAAACTATCTCTGTAGACAGGAATGTTTATTCCTTTCTTTCTTTTGAAGTAGTAAACTACTTAGTAGCCTGAAGGTTTTCTTAAAAAGCATAATTAAGCAAATGGCGTGTTAAATGTAATGAATTAGAGGAAAGCAAACATGTTTTTAATTGAATGCTACTTTTAGAAATTGAAGTAGTCTGCGTTCAATACCCCCGGCATAATTGCTTCATAATAAATATAACAAATAAATAAATTATAATAAAAGTTGGTTTTTTTTGTTTTGGTTTATTTTTGTTTTTTTTTGTAAGAAAATTATTTCATCTTGCCATGCATTTTATTTTAAGCAATTGCATTTTTTTCCTTAAAGATTGATTTTTAAACGGTTTTTTCATTGTGTTTAACTAATAACAAAATAATAATTCATAGGCACTCTGTGATGGGTCACACTCAAAGGTGATCTTTAGTTCATCATTGTTGGCCTTTGATTCCGGGCAACCCGTGGCTCATGTGTGAGGTCAAAGTTACCTGTACGAAATATGGCGAACCAATTACTAAAGAGTTTTTGCGTAACGTTTTTTATCGCCCGATCATGCTCATAGAAACATTGCACCTATTGCACATGCATATCTGTAATACTGCACTACTGAGCTATTCCTATGAGCATGCGCGCTAGAAGGAAAAAAATATCGGACGATAAAAACGTTATTCAAAAACTCTCTACTTTCTGCTGCGTAGTAACACTAGAGTCAAATACACCGTTAATATTTCGCGCGGTCTACAATGTCGTAGTTCCTCGTAAGAACTCGTACTTCACAATAAAGTGAATTTCCCGACAGTTCCATTTTCAACAAAAATAATATTTAAAAAAAATAATTAAAAGGAGAGATGCTCAATTTTCCAACAAAAAGAAAACAGAAATTTAAAATATTAAGTCAATGTCAAATATTAATCTGTTAAAGTTGGCAACATTATTAACCGCAAATCTCATCCTTTGCCAACCCCATATATATATACGTCTACTGCTGGTTTCACTGTCATTCATCCACTTTGCATAAGTACTAACAACTGTAGATCGCGAACAACCCACGAGTCGCAGTTTCGAAATACTTGTTCTGAGCCATCGAGCCATTACAATCTGCCCTCTATCAAAGTCGCTTAGATCCGCAGCCTTTCCCATCACACACAGAAGTAAGTGAAAGAATGATTCTTCAGACTCTCCAGCAGCAGTTAAATACCACTTCCACCTGATCACGTGCCTTCCACGTCATCCAGGCGAGTTCATTGCAAAATATAGGGAGGTCATAATGTTTTGCTCTTGAGTGTATATATATATATATAAATATATATATAGAGAGAAATTTCTAATACATTTAGTTCTTTAGTTCCCATTTCTTTAGAAACAATTTGTTTTTTACTCCACGTTTGTAATGACAATAACAAATATGGAGGTTTGCTAATGGAAGTTTGAATTTTTTTCACATTTCGATTGCTGTTTAAAAAAGTATTTTGTCACGAATTAAGGAATACAAAAAAAGCTAATGGTCGAAATACTGCAAAACTGGATTTCTATCTTCTACCACATAATTTACAAAACAACGATGACACATTAAAAAATGAATTATCACGCATGTTCATGTCATTTTAATTAAATAAATGAACTGATATAGAACGTCAATTGTATTTCTTTAATTCATATAGATATTCAGATATTTAACAACAGCAAACAATGCTGGGCCCGCTTATAACTTTATAAATTGTATAATTTTTATGTTTACCATATGTTCACAATAAAACTAGTTTTTTTTTTTTTTTACTGTAAGATTCAGCTGTGTTAGATAAGTTTCTTAATTCTGGTTTGAATTTTATAAAGTACATTTCCTGCCTTTATGATTTCTATTTAATTACTTGATAATTAACCTTTCTGCAGCATTTAATTTGAGAATCACTTGAATAAATTTTTTTATATTTTTAAACAAAAAAAATTGCTTTACAAAAAAATAATATTAATTTATTATTTTAATAGTTATTTAATAATTTAATAATTTTTTATAATTAAATAGTTATTTAAATAATAATTCTTGATTAATGCTATAATCAAGTCTTTGTGTAAAAAAATCTAACAATGAGGAAAGAAATATTATTTTAATTTAACTTTTTACTTCTTTCAGAAAGGAAATTAAGAAAAGTTTTTTTTTTTAAATTTATTGAATCAATTCAATAAACGAAAAATACAGTTTATAACAGTAAAAACTTATGAATTAGTAATTAAAAATTAATATTAGTTTGATATAATTTTTTTTTTAATTACTTGATGATAAACCTTTATATAGCATTTGAAATAAGAATTACCTAAATAAATTTTATAATATTTGACAAAAAAATTGTTTTATATTATTAAATAATGATTTACATAATAATTCTTGATTAATGTTATAATCAAACATTTGTGTAAAAAAACCTACTTTTTACAAACCTTACTTTGAACAAATATTTTTTAATTTAATTTTATTTTTTTTTAGAAAGAAAATCAATTTATGATTTTCTTTAAATTTATCATTTTTATTTGTTTATAATCATTTATGTTATTTAAGTCAATTTATGCTGTATAATGTAAAGTTAAGTCAATTATAATGTAAAGTATTCTTTTATTTATTGAATAAATTCAATAAATAAAAATAAAGTTTATAACAGTAAAAACTTATGAATTAAAATTTTTTAATTTTTTATCTAAGTTTTTCCTAAAAATATAAAATATTAGCAATTATTGTTAACAAACGCAATACATTTTAAAAATAAATAGATAATCAAATAGCTTTTAACATAATTATAAATTAAATAATATTCTAAACATAAATAATTCAATGACAATTTAAATATTTATTATAATTATATTTTCATTGTTATATACACATTAAATAACTTATATTAAAAAAACATGATTATCAATGAATTCAATTTATTTTATGGAAAACTATCAAAATTAAATAATAAATACTTTTTTATACTTTTTAGTATATATTTTATTTATAATTATAATTTTCTATTTATAAAATTTAATGCTAAAAAAAAAAAGTGTAATTGTGACCAAGAGGGAAATATCAATGCAAAAATATACACCAAATACAATTTCATAAAATTAAATGAAATTCTATCAAAAGAGTTATTATTTTTCTGAGTCATATTTTTAAAATTCAACCCAGGTGTCACTCTGCCATAAAAGGTAAACGACAATTTTTGTATACAAAAGCATTTTATATACAATTTTAACTACATTTTCAATAAATGGGATCATTTAAAGATCATTTACAAATCTATAAAGAAATTTTTATCATTCTATATATAAGCAAAAGATTCGTGTATATATGCCTGTTTGATTGTGTTTCTCATAAAATAAAAACAAACGTTTAAATTAAATTTTCGGAATTAATTTTTTATTCGGTTTATAGTCAAAAATTGCAAACGATTTTATTCTGATTTAAATGAAAAACCTAAAAATTATTATTATTGATATAAAGATCGTCTGCAAAAAAATTCAGAATAGGAAATGATTTCATAACTTTTAATGAGTTCTTATTCAAAATTTAAGATTCATAATTCGTAAGTAATATATTTTTATTGTTTGATTTTATTTATTAATTAAAAAATTTGTAATTATTTTAATAAAAAACATTAATAATGTTTTTAATTTGATCTTAGAAATATTCTTCGAATTAAAATGATACATTTTTGAGATTGTTTTCTTTTTCGTTGTCATTTTTTCATTCCATTTGATCTGAAGGCGCCATTTTTTTTTTAAATTCTGAATAGAAAAATAATTCAAATTAAAATTATTGCTTGATTTTTATTTATTAATAAAAATTTTCTGATTATTTTAATAAACGACATTAACAATGCGTTTTATTTAACTTTAGAAATGTTTTTGAAATAAAAACCGATTAAATTGTTATGATTGTATTCTTTATCATTATCATTTTTTTTTTCATTCCATTTGATCTGTAGGAGTGTCATTTTTTTAAATTCCGAATTTTATTCATATTTACTTTTTTTATTTTGCCATAACTAAATAAATTAAACTTTTTTGTGTGCTATTGGTGAAATGAGTTTTTATTATTTATTTATTATTTATTTATTTATTGCTTCAAAAATTAAAAATGGAAGCAATAATAATTATTTTTAATTTAAAAATCAATTGCCATTTTCATTGATATTTTAATTTAGAATATAATTCATGCAATATCTTTCTTATTTATAGAAATAATATTGATTTTTGAATTAGGAAATATGTAAAGTAATTTATATGGTACACAAAAATTAACTCAACTACTGATTTAATGCGCTAAATCTTTTATGTTTATTTATTTATTTTCTTCGGGATCTGTGGTTTATTTTAAGTTTTAGAAAGTGAGAATTTAACAGAGTTTGCTATATTAAAACTCTGCACCACTGGGATCCCGCTAGTTCCTTTAAAAGTACTATTTATGGAGTTCTCCCCAACTTCTCAACTCCTCTATTATATTGGGAAAACATCCCTACCAATACATTTTCTACACTTCTAACAATTCGTGTATGCAATGAACATAAATCAGTTCTCTTTAGAAAATATCAGGGAACCAGATAAGTAAAGATTGCGAGGAGTTCCTGAAAAATATCGCTGTTTTGGCTAACATCTGCTTCTTTTTAAAAACCAATTAATCTTAAGAAAGGGAAAGTGGAATATCTTTCAAAAGTAAAAATAGGCAGAATTGGAGATGTTGAGATTTCAGCTGGGGGAATAGAAACTTTTATCTGAAAATAAATACCTTTCTAACCGCTCATTTCGTATGTGGCAACAGCTGTTCCGGAGCATCAGCAGCGCCTTCTAGAAATAGAACTAACTTCTTCAATAATGGATAAGAATTCACTAATGTGTTTGAAATGTAACATCTTTCATTTTCTTTTTAAATTATGACCTTGACGACTCCCAATCACTGTGAATGTGAGATTTATATGAGCTGCGTAGTAAAGATAGTAAAGATGTTCAACAGTTGATGTCGATGTTGATGTTGATACATAAAGATGTTGAACACCGGTAAATTCATTACTCTACAGTGGTTTCCAAGCCATTGCGGGATATATGGAAATGAGCAGGCTGACATGTTAGCCAAGAATGGATCACAAATGATGCAACTTGATCTTCCTTCGTCTTTGCGTCAGATAAGGCGATATATGTATATCTTTCTCTATTAAATCCAACCTTTTCAACCTGTATAGAGAAAGACTTCTGAAAAAGTGGAATTTCCTACAGAATAAGTCAACAAGAATTCCAATGCCTTTCCTAGAGAGGTCGGCGTGGCCTGCTTTAGACTTGACATGGGCCATGACTACTTACAGAGTCACCTGTATAGAATAGGAACGGCTGCTACAGAGAGTTGCCCCTTTTTGCGACTATAGCGTGCCCATGACTGGAGAGAATCTCATCATATGCCCTACTGTTCCTAACTGTAACCCTTTTTGTGTTAGTGTCAATACCTTTAATGACTGTTTTCAGCTTTTTTTACTGTATTGGGTTGTTCATTCACTTACGACCGAGGGGTCGGAGACAAGAATAAGATAGAAAAATTTCTTTTTATAATTAACTTTGGTATTTGTCCAACTTTTGTTTAACTTAAACCTCAATAAATAATTGCTACATAATTTCAGTATATCATAATTAGCCCTATGATAATAACCTTTCATTTCGTATATGAAGCAATTGCTACTGCAGCGTATCAGCAGTGTTCTCTATAAAAAGAACGAACTTCTTCAGCAATGGATAAGAACTCTCTGGCGTGGTTTAATATAACACCTTTCATTTTTTTTTTTTGTAATTAACTTTGACGTTTTTCCATTAAACTTCGATAAATAATTTTTACATAACTTGTATCCATCATAATTAATCCTTTGATTGTAACAGTTCATTTCGTATATGTGGCAGCAGCTACTGGAGGCATCAACAGCGTCCTTTATAAAAAGGACGAACTTCTTCAGCAATGGCTAAAACTTCTCTGCTGTGGTTGAATGTAACACTTTTATTTTCTTTTTTAATTAACTTTGATGTTTGTCTATTTAAACTTCAATAAATAATTGCTACATAATTTGAGCCCATTATAATTAACATTATGATTGATGGTAACACCTTTCATTACCTTTTGCAATTAACTTTCATGTTTGTTCTTATGTAACTTAAACTTCAATAAATAATTGTTACAAAACTTGGGGCCATCATAATTATCCCTTTCAATATTTATCCTGGTAAATTATGTTTTAAAAAATATTTTATACATTGGTCGCTTAACTCCTTTCATATATGCTATGAATTATCATATCATGAATGAATTATGAATTATCATGCCGAATAATAAAAGGAATACCTTCTGGGAAGATTATCTTTAGCTTCTTTGTATTTGTGCGTCGTGTAGAAGAAAACTCCCATTATCGTATGCTGCGCATTAACCTAACTGCCGAATGCTTTATATACCGAATCTCCTCTTTTATTTATCGTATCTTCTCTGTCTGATCTCAGTGAATACAAAGTATGGCGCCAATTAATTTGATTTCACAGCTTTTTAATACATACTAATTAAATGCATACATACTACGTTTAATACATACAGTATACATTATTTTTTTGCTTGCGTTACTGCTGGACAGGAATTAAGCAATAAATTATATCGAGAAGGATATCAATTTTTAGTAATGATGGATTATGAATTAAATGAATCTTTACATTTTCTTAAACACACATAAATATATGTGTATTTTTCCTTTTATTGTCTTTTTTTTTAATTTTATATGTGTAAATCAATTTAATTATGTGCTGTGAAAAAAAAAGACATGAATCTCTATTTCATATTTTTTTTAATTGATCCTATATCTCACTGATATAAAAAATAAGAAAGAACATGGTAAATTAGCTTATATTTGGGAATCCTTTGAGAATAAAGTCTTCTATAAAGCTAGAATTCATACATGCTTTGAAAAGCGTAGTATATCAGGATTGTTGAAAAGGTTTTACATTAAAATTTTCATTTCAGCAGCATTGATATGTATTGTTATATACTGTATGCATTCATTTTCATTATGTGCTGTGATCATAATGTCATTTCATTTTTATTATGTGTGATGATTTTTTTTTTCATTTTCATTATATGTGATGATTTTATTTCATTTTCATTATGTGCTTGATCGCAAATGAAAAAATTATTAGCATAATGAGAGGTTTAAAATTTTCTACTTTAGTTTCATTTTGTAAATCTGATGTTATTCACAACTGTTCATTTTCATTGTGCAATGCCATGTTAAGAGGGGGAAAATAGCCAAGCCAAAAAAATTCCATGATAATTATTGAAACATAGTTAATATTGACTGTATTCAAGGCATCACCGATTTAATTGTGCGTTTGTTGCAGGAGATCCCGAGTCCTTCAACGAACAGGCACAGTCAGTGTTGCAGAAGACCCTGCGGCGGTCGGAGAACAGGAATGTTGCGCGCAACATAGTGCTGATCGTCGGAGATGGCATGAGTCTGGCCACCGTTGCTGCTGCTAGGGTGCTCAAAGGGCCAGAAGGCGGGCAGGCCCGGCAACGGGGAAGAGATGCTCTACGAGACTTTCCCAATGTCGGATTAGCACGGGTGAGTAGTTATTTATCTAAATGGAATATTGATTGTGATTAGTTATGCTTTGTGATCGATTCATCGTTCCAGGTGACGAATTGCTCTATAAAAAATGAATTTTTTTTTAATCGTTTCCTATTTGCTAAGATATTACAATATAATTGAAACAAGGATTAAGGATATTTGTGTACAGTACTGTGTAGTTTTATATAGTATTCTTTTCTTAAGTATTTTTTTTTCAATGGCAGATTATGAATAGTTACAGCAAAAAAAGGAACAACGAAAAAAAAAACATACAACAACAACAAAATAATACAACAAAACATGATGAAACAGAGTTCATTAATCTAACAATAATGCCAAGTTGCAGATCTTTTAATCACTAAAAAGTGTTACCAGGTGCACCACGGGGAGGTAGATCTTCTGCGTACCCTTTCTTAAGTATTAACATGTAAATAAATCAAAGATCATCAAATAGTAAGTAATTATGCCTTTTTCTAAACATGCGTTATCTTAAAATAATCATTATATCTATATATAAACGATTATTTTTAGGATAGGAAGGAAAGAAAATTTCGTATAACTTAAATTATGAAACAAGAAAAGAACGAACATAAAACAATAAAACAAGAACAAAAAACAAAAATAAAGAGACGAATCATATGTCTCTTTATTCTTGTTTTCTAGTATTTATGTTACTCATCATTTAGAACATTTTTTTTTTTCAAGTCTCGCTATGCCCAAATTTAGAAAAGTTTCAATATTTAAATCTTATCAGAAAGCTTAAGCTGAATTAATGTGTACATAACTTATAGATTTGCTTTATTTTTTTACTTTAAATGTTTTAAGAGGAAATTTAGTGAATCTTGAAGGTTAGTTTTATTTGCAATGAAGGTTACTTGATGTCTGATTTCATTAGATATCGATACATTCCATACGGAAAAAAACTTGTTTTCGTCTCATATACGTATGAAATCTTATCCTTTTTGTTTACTGTTAATCAGTGTGATTTCAATTTCTATGGAGGTATAAAATCATAATTTTTAATGGTCAAAATGATAACCCAAACTATTATTGTCTAAATAATTTATTTTTTCAAAAATGTTTCTGAAAACTTTGGTAAATATTTTAAAGTGCACGAAGAATATACATTTAAAATCTACTGTGAGGTGAAAACTATTTACAAATTTTTCTTGTTGAGAAAGTTTGGTTTGGTTTTGGTTTGTCGCTCTACGGTCATTTTGTGCGCACCATAGGGTAATTAGACCGGGACTTACATATTGGAGAAATTAGGACTAAGCGACATTACTCGATACATCAATTTAACTTACTTCAAATTGATGAAAAATATCTGCAGAATGTTAATACTAATAATATATCTTTTTGAATTGAAACACATTTGCTTCTATGGCAAAAACCACCAAAAAGTAAGATCAAATTTTGTCTTTTAATTGATAGGTTTTTACAAATTTTATTAATTTCAGAAATTAACATATTCTGAGTTTAAAGGAAAGCAGAATAAATTGAATGATTGCGCAATATAGCAGTATTTAAAACTTTTTACTATAAATTATATAATACATTAGTACTCAAAATATCGAGCTTCCGATGTGTATTTCCACTTATGTATACCTCGAACACCACATTGGCGGAAGAAATAACGTAGCTTCCTGAGAAGACTTTTAGGGATAACTGCCCCACAATTGCATATCATATAGGTTTGGTTTGGTTTGGTTTGTCTCTCTTCCGGCATTTTGTGCGCACTTTAGGTTAATTAGACCGGGACCATGGATTCCGCACTACTAACATACATCCATGCCACCTCCAGAATTCGAGCCTGAAATCTGTGGTACCGACGGCCAGAGCCCTAGGCAATTAGTCATCAGGCCGCAGTTTCAGGTGAGAAAAATCCAGAAAACTTCCTCCACAAAACGGAGAATTATTTCGAAACACAACTTCCTTTAAATTTTATAGCTTCTAGATTGGTTTGGTTTGTCGCTTGGCATTCATTTTGTGCACATTAGAGTTAAAGACCTGCAGTTTAAGGTGGATTCCGAACCATTAACATACATCCATGCCACCATCAGGATTCGAACCTGAAGACATTGAAACCATAGGCCAGAGCTAGACACTTAGCCATCAGGCAGCCCCCAACTTTAAGAAACAACGACTACCATGGACCATGGACATGCCAATGCAAATCTAAGCCCTTCAGTACTTAGCTTGAGCATCACCATTAGGTAACGAGTAGGTATTTCAGAGCTTCTCAGTTCACTTTTCAGCTCAAAACAAGTAATATAAAAAAAAAAATTTAAGTCAATTCCTACTTTTTTTCACTCTATTGCAGAAAGTCCTTTATAAATAATTTTCATTCATTTTTTTAAGTTTATCTGGCACCCTCTATGGGTAGATATATGCAACTTAAATGTAAAAAAACTAAAATGAATTAATTAAATTTAATTACTGAATTATTATTTGAAAAAACTGTATTAACATTCAGTGTCATCCACTACAAGTTCAAAAAAAATGTATTTGAACTTGAGTGGATGAATAAAATGTATGGTATGAACGATTGAAAATTTGAACAAGATATATATAGGAGAGTGTGAGCTAATTGAAGGAAGTAACACAAGCATTTACAATTCGCTTGTTATTTCGGTTCCCTCTCCCCAATATTGCGGCCTGATTGGCTAGAGCGCCGGCCGTTGGTACCACAGGCTTTAGCTTCGAATTCTGGCGATGGCATGGATGTTTTTAAGTAGTTCGGAATCCACGTTAAACTGTAGGTCCCGGTCTAATTAGCCCAGCGTGTGCACAAAATGGCCCTAGAGCGATAAACGAAACCTAGCCTGCCCCCCATCACTATATGCCAATTGCTATATTATAAATAACTATTGTATTTTACAAAAAAATTTGTTTTTTTTTTCATACATTCAATCATCTTAATTAAATTAAAAGTTTGAGACTTAAATTAAAAAATTGGGCCTTCAATCCCCACTCATCCTTTCATGAATTTTTAATTTTTCTACTTGCTTTTTGATTTGAAGTGTTTATTCCTGGAATGCTTTTAGTCGTCTTTTTTAAATGATTTAACTTTAAAAAATAATAATAACAAACACACTCATCCATTTAAACTATCCAAACATCACTTAAATGTATTCGTCCGTGACCCACACTGAACCCGCATGGTTTTTACACGTGAAAACACGATGTTAACGAAAAAGGATATCACGCTCGCATCTCCGAGAAGAAACTCGATGCCTTCCATCTCCTCGTTCCAAGGAGATAAGATTCCTTTTTCTTTTTCCCCCTCCCTGTGAGAAGAGGAAGGCCGAAAGTCGTTCTGAAAGGGAGTGTCCGCTGTGATGAATGGATATCGAAAGGGTTATTACCGCATTTTCCATGCGCAATTTTTCACCAGGATGAATTTTCGACCATTGAGAGACCTTCCCGCTGTGTAGTTAGCAGTTTGATTGATTACCCCAGGAATAGTTACGCGAAAAACAAAGCCAAGTGGAATTTAAAAGAAAAAAAGAGAAGTTGTTGTTGACAAATGAAATTGCTTAAGCGTTCGCCCAATGAATTAGCGGGATTGTTGACGATGCTATTCTATTAATAAACGGATTCGAGTGTTGAAATTTCTTTGATGAATTATTTCTAGGATTGATGAGAAAGAGGTTAGAGGTTAATACAAGAGAACTCATTTTTACGTTAAATCCACAGAAGTGTAAAGATTAAATCATTAATTATTTGTTAAGTGTTCTTCAGATGAATTGGAGGAATTATAACTATGTTATTCTATTAATAAATAGATTCTAGTGTTGAAACTACTTTGATGAAAAACAGTTAGAGATTTAAACAGGTTTGGTTGGTTTGTCGCTCTACGGTTATTTTGTGCACACTTTGGGGTAATTTGACCAGGACCTGCAGTTTCAAGTGGATTTCGAACAACTCACAAACATCCATGCCACCGCCAATATCCGAAACTGAAACCTGTGCGCTAGCCAATTATCCATCAGTCCGCATTAACACAGGAGAATGCATTTATACGTTAAATCCACAAAAGTGTAAAAAAAAAAAAAAGTAAAATGAAAAAAAGTGCAGAATAGAAATTGGAGGATCCAAGGGAATTGAATTGATCTGATTAATCCCATTGGACATCCGAATTGATGAAATCCACTCTCTAGAACTTGTTAATCAATTGTTAAATGTTCTCCCGATGAATTAGCGTAATTATAAACGTTGTTATTCAATTAATAAACGGATACGAGTATTGAAACTTCTCTGATGAACTATTCTTTGATTGATGAGAAAGAGGTTAGAGGTTAATACAGAGAATACATTTTTACGTTAAATCCACAAAAGTGTAAAAAAATTAAATTTTTAATTATAACAGATGTTATTCTATTAATAGATTTCGAGTGTAGAAACTTCTTTGATGGTTTGGTTTGGCTCTCTACGGTCATTTTGTGCACATTTTAGACCGGAGCTACCGTTTAACGTGGATGGTCGTACGTTAAATCCACAAGAGTGTAAACATAAATTGATGGAGAAATTCAGAATAAGAATTGGAGGATTCATCAAACGAAATTGAATTAAAAAATTATGATTAATTTGATCAAGAATCCGAATGGGTGTAATTTTTCCTAGAACTTGTTAATTATTTGTTAAGCGTTCGCCCGATGAATTAGTGTAATTATTAATGATTTTATTCTATTAATAAACGGATTCAAGTGTTAAATCTTCTCTGATGAACTAATTTAATATTGATGAAAAGAGGTTAGAGGTTAATTCAAGAGAATTATGACGTTAAATCCACAAAGGTGTGAAAATAAACTGATGGACGACTGATAAATGAACTGATGGAATTGGTGGATTCATCGGAATTGGATTAAAAGTTATGATTAATCCGATCGGGGATCCGAATTGGTGTAATCCCCCCTAGAACTGATTAATTATTTGTTATGCGTTTGCCTGACGAATTAGCGGAATTATTAACGTTGTTATGTTATTAATAAACGAATTCAAGTTTAGAAACATTTTTGATGAAACATTTCTATGATTGATGAAAAAGAGGTTAGAGGTTAAGACAGGCGAATGCATTTTTGCGTTAAATGCACAAAAGTGTAAACATAAACTGATGAAAAAAATGCAGAATAGGAATTGGATTAATCTGATTAATTCTAATTGAATTAATCTGATTCTGGGCATCCGAATCGATGTAATCCTTCTCTAGAACTTATTAATTAATTGTTAATCGTTCACCGAGGAATTAGTGAAATTGTTAATGATGCTAATCTATTAATAAACAGGTTCAAGCGCTGAAACTTCTCTGATGAACTATTCTAAGATTGATGGTTTGGTTTCTTTCTCTACGGTCATTGTTTTTACTATGTATGGACGTATTATTAATCCACTATGTGTTTTTTTACATCCTCTAATTAACTGCCTTAGCGGCCTAATCCCCAATTGACTAGAGCTCTGGCCTTTGATACCATAGACTTCAGGTTCGAATCATGGTAGTTGTATTGTTCGATTTGTTGCTCTATGGTCATTTTGTGCACACTTTAGACTGATTAGATCAGGACCTACAGCTTAACGTGATCTCCGATCCACTAACAAACATCCATGCCACCGTTGGGATTCGAACCTGAAGCCTGTGGTAGAAAAGGCTAGAGCGTTAGCCAATTGGCGCATCAGGCCACTCTAAGAATGATGAGAAAGCGGTTAGAGTTAGTTGCGGAAAATGCATTTTTAAATTAAATCCACAAAAGTGTAAAAATAAATCGATGGAGGAAATTCATAATAAGAATTGGAAAATTCATCAGAATTAAATTTAAAAGTTATGATTGATGATTCGAATGTGTGTAATCTTTCTCTGAACTTATTAATCATTTTTTAGAATTCATACACTGAATTAGCGGAATTGTTAATGATGATATTCTATTAATAAAGGAATTATGAGGGTTGAAACTTTTCTGAGTCAAACTTCTCTTCTTCTCGAGTGTCAAAACTATTCTATGACGAGAAAGCGGTTAGAGGTTAATTATTATTAATTAATTAAAAAAAATATTGCATTTTTTATATGAAATCCGCAAAAGTATGAAAATAAACTGATTCTTCAGAATTGAATGTAGATTTTTTAATCAAAAAGTTTTTTTAATAATAATAATGAAGAAAGTAACAAAAATATTTTATATGAAAGGATAAATCATACATCCTATCACTACTGTCTAATAAAAAAAAAAAGCTATAAAGACTCAAGCTTTAAATGAAGTTTTATTGAAGACTTTCTAATTTTTTTCTGGTAGCTATGATTCAAAGCTGTTCATTTTCAATTGATAAATATATTTTTTTTTATAAAATCTGTTAAAAACTAGCAACAATAAGGATTTCAAAATTAGTATATAGAAAAATCCATTGCAAGAATATTGCAGTCAAATTGTATTATAAGATATTTTAGGGTTTTTATAGAAAGATATCACTGAAAATAAGTTCTATATTAAAATAGTGCCAATTTTCGTAAACAATTTATCTTGATTTTTTTTATTATTATAAATAAATGTTTATTTTACTTATTTAATTTAATCGACTATCAGCTCTTCATGTCAATTTTCGTAAACAATTTTCCTTGGATTTTTTTTTTATTTTCATAAATAAATGTTTATTTTATTTAATTAATTTAATCAACTGTCACTTCTTAGTATCGATTTTCGTCAATAATTTTATCTTAAAAATCAAATAAGCTACTGTGAAATAGAAGTTTATACATTAAGTAATAAAAACAAAGATTTTAATTGAGAAAAATCAATTGCATTTTGTGACTATTTTTATCTTGGAAGGAATAAATTATTATGCAAATTATTCTTAGACAGAATAATTTCAACACCATGATTTAAATTGAGAGTTCTTAAAGTCAGTGCAATGAAAGTATAAATATAGAAAAGTATCAACCTTCAAACATTAAATTATTTCAAAATTCTTGTTGCATAATTTCTTAAATTAGTTATTCATTTAAGCTTATCAAGAAAAAAATACGTTTCCATATTTTCACATTTTTGTATTTTCTTCATATTTATGTGCATAAAATACATAAAATTTATATGTATAAGCATTTTTACGAAAGTTTGACGATACGTACTCTTGGTTTTTGAAGTTTCAGAATATATTTCCATTTTTAAATATAAAAATGTAATTTAAATTCATATCTTAAAATTAATAATTAATTTAAATTCATTTATTTAAATTCATATCTTAAATAATATTATATGAAAATAGAATAATAAGTTTTATTACATGTACATTTCCAAAAATTATTTTAATATTGAATAAAATTATACATTAAACCAGTTTAATATTTGATAAATTTACATCATGTATATTACGTCATTACATGGTGTATTTTTCTAGCTGATTTCATTTTATATTGTAGATCTTAATATTGTCAAAACATCACTATGACTTTAATTAAAATACAAGGATAGTAAGCAAAAACCAGGTTTTTATTTGAGATAATTTTAAAAGTATTTCTTTTCAATTTTCTTGTTATTTGCATGAAAAAAATTCACTTAAATGTGAACAGAAAAAGAAAATTATTTATTAACACATTGATTACAAACATTTTAACTTATATTTAAGAACTGATTTCAAAGGAACGTGATAAAAATTGAAGATTCAGAGGAAAGACGATATTTTCAAAAAAATTTAACCTTCGCGCAATTGTAAAGATTTAAAAATTTCTCATGAAAAATTAATTTTCATAGAAAATGATGGCTAAAATAATGCATCGTGCTATTGAAACATAAATCGAACAGTTAATTTTCAGATAACAGCAACATCTTGATGGAATTACGAACAATTTATGAAATACTTGATCCGATATGATTAACAATGAAAAAAGTTTCATTTTATATTGTGTGTCTTGTTACTCGTTTCTGGTCTGAGTTTTCTGTATTCATTGTTGAATGTAATATTAATGTAGTGTCAAAGGGTTAATATCAAAACAAAATGAAGAAACAGTTTGTTTCCTTTAAGACCATTTAATGAAGCACATTATTATTCACACTGTATTTACATTATGATCAATTCGTTACGAACCTATTCGTCATTCTAATTCTCTCGCTGCGTCCCGCAGCTATCCCGTCGGCCGCCAGTCCTCTTCTCCTCTACGGGGATCTGTCCCCTTCTCTTGGGTTAAAGTTCAGAATTCCGTACTCCCCATGGTTAAAGGTCTGTGCTATCGACACATAAGCGTAATGTGATGCCACCTACTGATTAGTAGACAAACAAATCCTACATTAATATTATTCAATATCGACGCAATATTATTCATCTACTATTCTCATTTTCTCAAGTATATATATTTGATACAATTTTTACTTTTTACTTATTTATTTACTTCATCTATAGTAGATGTAGATGAATTTAATTTGGCACATAGTAATAGTAGCAAAAATATATGTAACGCAATATTTATTATCAGAAAACCAGATTAAATATTGTGTTGATTAAAATAATTGATTTTAATATATTGTTTAAATATATTAAAAACATTAAAAATTAATAAACTAAATATTCTAGTCCGTTGCAGTAATTTTTTGTTTGTTCTGATAATTTCTGAATTTTTCAATAATTTCGTTATTGCATTTCAAACTTGTAGGTAGGATTCCTTGGCTGCGAAGCTTTACTTTCCCCCACATGAGTGAGTATAAAATGGATATGCATTTCTTAGTTTTATGGATTTTCCTTTTTTTTTCAAATTCGGAAAATGTAGATTTGAGAACTTCAATGACGTGACCTGATGATCTTAAGGGCTTCTTCTGCTAAAAGGAATATGTCTTATATTTTTCAAGTTTTCTCCATGATCCTTAAATCTCCTTTAAATAATTCAAGTTTTCTCCATAACATCTACTTCCACAGTTTTGTTTTTCAAAAGAGTCATCATTAGCATAAGATTCACCTTCACATTTATTTTCGAAAAAAGTTTCCAAATTCTTCATGTAATCATTATGTTGCCCTTAAATTGATGTGCTATAATTGCACTTTTCTGAAACTTTTTTTGATGCATCAAGGACTGGACAATGGCAACTGATCTTTTGAAAACTTTTTTTTTTTCAACTTATTTTTACAATGGGTTGATATTCTACTGAAATAAAACGATTGATTTCGATCAACAGATGGAATTTAAAAAATTGCAATAATTCGTAAAAAAAAAAAATTAGCCTAAAAATTGAAAGATGTATCAAAACAAATGATGGATATCATGAAACGTTGATTTTGGTGAAAAGCTTTGCAATTATAGGCCACAACATAACTTACAGCTGCATTCGCCAATAATTCACGCTCAAGTATTCATTCACTAGTTTTGTTATTGGTAAATAACATCTAGACTAAGTCCAAGAACCCGTGTGGTGCTTGGAAGGACTAAAGGGTGGAGCAGCTTCTGTTGTGATGAAGCACACATAAGTAGAAGTCTGACTTGGCTTCCTGATGCTTGACGCTGAAGAAGGAGGACAGTGTCTTCCAGTAGAACTTTTAGGGAAAACTCCTCCGTATTTGCATATCGTACGGGAGAAAACCCGGATAACTGCAACCAGATAGTCTGATTCACGAGGCAAGATGCTGAACATCACAAACGCCATCGCAACTCCTTATTTTTGAAACAGTGTCTACGACAAAACCACCAGTAGATTGAACCTCAGCCTCGATGCTCACCAGCGGCGAGCGATGCCACGGAGCCATGAGCCTGACCTCATTATTTTTTGGGGATTATTTTTTATATTATTTTTCATCTACTTACGCGCAAAATTCCAAGGCACAATATGTTCTCACAAGTGTTCGTGCTTTTAAAGTTTTCTCTGGCAGAAATATTTCAATTAGGAATGTATTTAAGTGGATCTTTTAATTATTTAAATTTAATTTATTGGGTCTTTTAATTATTCAAATTTAAATTCAAAAAAAAGGATCTAATGTTTTCATGGCATTTTTCCCCTAGATGTGAAATTTAATCTATAAAAAAATTATTTCATAAAAATTGCGAACTTTTTTTCATAATTTAATTTTAATAATTTAATAATTAATAATTAATAATAATTTTTCTAAATCATACAAAAATATTGTATACAACTTTCATGCCTTTTCCTTTATACATTTTTCATTTTATCTGTTGTTTGTCCGAATCAATCACGATTTCATGGTTAACGATATGTATTTTGCAGACGTACGCGACGGACAAGTACGTGCCGGATTCGGCGTCGACGGCCACTGCTTTTCTGTGCGGGGTGAAGACCAAGTATGAGGGCGTAGGGGTGTCCGACTCCATCGAGCACTCGGACTGCTCCAGTGTGTCCGGCACTGAGGTGCGCTGCATTGGAGAGTGGGCCATGGCGGAAGGTGAGTCTTAACTTCCTGTTTCAACTAGCTACGGTGCACACATTTTAGCTTAATAAGCAGTTTTATATAAACTTTTCAATCTCTTCATATCGTGCTAAAAATTTATCGTAACCCCACTTAAAAATACAACTCTATGGTTTAAAATATTTCTATGTGATACTGTGCGCGGCATCCAGATGGTACTTTAATTTCTTTTAGGTGTTTTCAGGTACTACAGGTGCAATAACAACAGTATCATGCCTTTGAAATGTATGTTAATTCAGTACAATCATCATCATCAACATCAGTAGCACAATAGCCCCATGGTAGGCCTAGGCCGTCTTCCTGCTGGCAGATTTCTAGACACAAGATGTTTTCTTTTTACTGGGTAGGATTGTTAGCCTACGGCCAACTCTCTTTAGCCATATTAGGCCGGCACCTACGGCTTAATGTGGGTTCCGAACCCTACAATCATCATGGCACCGCCGTGACTTGAACCCGAAGCCTGTGTCACTGAAGTAGTCACTCGGTCAAGCCCCTTACATAACTTTATACATCTTTTTTACGTAAAGCATACATTTTTGCTTTTTTTTTACATGTTTAAAAATTGTTCCAGTAATCTATGGATATGATGGCGAAAAAACTTTATTTTACACTTTTCTTTTCTTTTTACAAACTTTTTTTCTTATTTTTCAAACTTTTCTTTTCTTTTCTTTAAGTTTTTTAAATTTATGTGACACATTCATACAAATACCTTATTGTGATTAATGTAAGTTGATTCAAAATTTTTATACATTTATGAAAAATTAAGCAGTAATTTAATTTTTCAATGACTATGGTGAATTTGAAAAATGAACTCACTACTTTCTGAGAATATAATATTAAATTAACGCATAATAAAAGAATTTGTTTTGCATAAAGTTAACTATTCTAATCGTCACTATCTCCCTTTAATCAAATAATTAAAGAGAAAAGTAAAAATATTTTTATCATGACAATATTTTTTTTTTGGCAGATTCAATTCCTTTTATGTATTTCTCTTAAAACATTTGAAATACAAACGTTCATATAAAAACCCGACTATTATTAATAATTTTCATGTTTTTAAAAGGTTAGCTATAGTATTTAAATGCGACATATTAAAACAAGTAATTCTATTTTGTATAGAAAAAAGATAAATTATACAAACACTTCTAATTTGATACTTCTTTTTTGTTTGGTAATGTTATTTTGTATAAAAAAAGAAAATTTACATAAACTCTTCTAATTTGATAGGAGAAAAAAGGAAGTAAAATTCAAGTATGTTATGACTGGAAAGTTAGTTCAAAGTTAAAATCCATATAACGTCATTGACTAATTTATTTGGCAACAGCTTTTGAGACATTTGTCTTATTCATAAGTTGGTTTATGAATAAGACAAATGTCTCAAAAGCTGTTGCCAAATAAATTAGTCAATGGCAACTTTCAATTTATTAATATTTATATATAAATTTAAACAGAGTATAGATACAGAGTAATAAACTAACTCCCTGCACGACAGTCCATGTTGGACCTTGGTTGCCTGCCCAGCAGGAGATGTTTTTTTACTAGATAGGGTTGTCAGCCCTACGCCTTAACCCTAATAGACAGGGACCTAATGTTTAAAATGGATTCCGAACAAAGAGAAACATGCATAGCACCAACACCTGTAGGATTCGAAAACAAAACCTGCGGCCCCGAGTATCATATACTCTAAAATATAGGGTAATCATCATCATCAGCGGCACAACAGCCTCATGGTGGGCCAGGGCCGTCTACATACTGGCAGATTTCTAAATGAGAAAAGTTTTCATTTTACGGGGTAGGTTTGTCAGCCCTACGCCAAACGGACTAAATGGATTCTGAGCCCTAAAACAACCACGACACCTCGGGGACTCGAACAAAATACAAGGTAATTCAAATAAAATACAGGATGATATACATACGATTATATATATAAATACCAACCTTTTCTGTCCGCAACATTGGCCGTAGACATATACTTTCAATTGAAAAAAATATTCTAATAATTTTTGTATTCATAATTTAGCATATATATATACTACTACATATTTTAGAATATATATATATATATAATTTAGCATATATTTAAAACATCAATATAGGTGTAAGTACAAAATCTTAAATTTTATACAATCCCTATACTTAAATTCAGTAAATCGTTATGCTCATCCGCTCATCCTAAGAAATGTAACACAAAAAATGACACTTCTGTGTGACAAAAATTGACCTAGATATTCAATGTCAAAGTTTGAGATGTTTTTCGACCTTCATTGAGGGGTCGGTTATAAAATTAATTAAAACTATTCTAGATGAAAACAGGATAAATCACTCCTTTAACGACGAAAAGGGGGTTCCCCAATCATAAACAATGAGCCTGATGGCCGAATAAATAGCGCTTTGGCGTTCGGTACCACAGGTTTCGGTTCGACTCCCAATCATAAACAATGAGCTTGATGGCCGAATAAATAGTGCTTTGGCGCTCGGTACCACCTCGGTACTTTAAACAGTAGGTCCCGGTTTCGTATAATCGTAGAGCAGTGTGGGGGTAGTGTTACTCGCGTCCGTATCCTATCTTCAAACTAAACGTGCCCCCTGGGTAGTGCTAAATGAGTAACAGCTGTGCAGCCCTTGCTTATGGCATAAAGATAACTGTCTCATCATTGCATAATCGATGCACATAATACCATAGCAGAACGCAACGCAGAAATTTGGAAATCAATCTCTGAAATGAAGCAAGGTAGCAAAAAAATGCCAATTAGAAACTTTATAGCCAACCCCTAATAATGGGCAACAAAAGAAATCCCAAACTTTGACATTAAAAATCTCGATCAATTATTGTCCCACAGAAACGAAACTTTCTGTATTACATCTTTCAGGATGAGCATCAAATTTTATTAAATATAACTATAGCAGCCAGGAAACTGTATAAAATGTTTGATTTTGTCCTTTCACCAATATTGATTTTTAAATATAAAAGTGCTAAACCATGAATGCAAATCTCATTCGAAACTTTTTTTGTGACAGGAAGTATATACCTACAACAAATGGTTGAGGGAATAAAGGCCGAGTATCGATATTAAATTGCACTTTATATATATATATATATATATATATATATATATATATATATAAAAACTATAAAAATAATATAAACTGATAATTATAAAAACTATCAACTATATAGTTATAAACATAACTATATAAACTGGAGCCTTTGAAAAGAGAGGAAAGAAAGAGGGTATATAACCATATAACCATATCTACATCTATATTTAAATCTCTATACACACACACACATTGTATATGTATGTATGAGAGAGAGAGATGTAGATATGTTTATATACCCTCTTTCTTTCCTCTTTTCTAAGGCTCCAGTTTATATAGTTATGCTTATAACTATATAGTTGATAGTTTTTATAATTATCAGTTTATATTATTTTTATAGTTTATATATATATATATATATATATATATTATTGCATATAAATATAAATTATATATATATATAATTTATAACAATTTTCTTGCAAAGTGAGAAAAACTTAAAATATAAAAGACAAACACAAGAAAAAAAAAAAAGTTTGTGAACAAAAGAAAAGGAAACGGACTCGCATGTTTGCGTTTGAAAGAAACCTTCGAGTTCTGTTGATGGAAGGAGCAAAAAAGAAGAAAAACAAAAACATTCTCTCTCTCCTAAAATCAATCAGAGAGAGAGCAGCCGCCCTTCCCCGACGACGCCGATATTTGGCCATCTGACGCACTTCTAAATCGGGCGTCGGGTCGACCTTGCCCCGCGCCGAAAGCCATTTATTTCTCGAAGGCATCCTGGGAAAACACGGCATGCAGTATCTGCGGCAGACACGCGCGTTAATTCCGTTAAATTCTCCGTGTCACTCTCATTTGTTGATGCGGGGCTCTCAAGATCGCTCTCCGGAGTAAATGAGTCTGGAAGTTCCGCTGATGCTTATCAATCAGAGGATGCGTTTGTCTGGGATGCCATCTGGGAGGATGAGTGTTTTTATGAGCGCTCGCTTTGAGCGATGGCTTGCGTTTAGAGTTACTGAACGATGTCTCTCGTGATTGGGGTAGGGTGGGGTGGGGTGGAGGCATAAAAGGAATTATCGGAACTGAGCTCGTTATGTGTGGCCTTTACTGGGAACTGGAAGTATAAAAAAGTGTCTTGGTCATATCACTCTAATAATATAGGAAGTTTTCATTTGTCAAAAGAAGAAAAAAATATGTTAACATGCATCTTTTTTTTTTAAGTTACTTAAAACTGGCATTACTTAAAACTGACAAGTATCACTGTATTTGCTTCTAAAATCTTCATGTTTGGTATATAAACTGGCATGGAAAGCCGATAAATCAGATTACAGTAAAATTATTTGACCAGTATCATTTGATTTTTTTCAAAATTCTCCATGTTTGGTATATAAACTTGCACTGAAAGCTGATGAATCGGATTAGAGTAAAATTCTCTGACCAGTATCATTGGATTTGTTTCTAAAATCTCCATGTTTGGTATATAGACTGGCATGGAGAGTCGATGAATCTCTTAGTAAATGAAAAAAATTTAGGAAAGACTGATTGAAGAAAGCCGTGGAATCTCATAATTTCTAAATTCTCCATGTTTGTATATAAACTGATATGGAAGGCCGATGAATCGGATTACAGTAAAATTTTCTGACCAATATTATTGGTATGTAAACTGGCATGGAGGGCCGGTGAATCGAATTACAGTAAAATTCTTCGACCAGTATCAATGGATTTGTTCTAAATTCTCCATGTTTGATATATAAACTGGCATGGAAGGCCGTTGAATCGGATTACAGTAAAATTCTTCGATCAGTATCAATGGATTTGTTCTAAATTCTCCATGTTTGGTATATAAACTGGAATGGAAGGCCGATGAATCGGATTACAGTAAAATTCTTCGACCAGTATCAATGGATTTGTTCTAAATTCTCCATGTTTGGTCTATAAACTGGCATGGAAGGCCGATGAATCGGATTACAGTAAAATTCTCTGACCAGTGTTATTGGTATATAGACAGGCAAGAAAAGCGAATGAATCGTATTAAATTAAATTTCTCTGGTCAGTATCATTGGTTTTTGTTTCTAAATTCTTCATGTTTGGTATATAACTGGCATAAAAACCGATAAATCAGGTTACAGTAAAATTCTCTGACCAGTATAATTGGATTTGTATCTAAAATCTCCATACTTAGCATATTTTATTTTTCTGTTAAGTAACTGAATTATTAGAATATTGTCATTAAACCAAAGTCTTTTATAGTGACACTAAACATTTCAAAATGTTCTAAACATATATCTATCAACTAAGAACAGTAATTAGACTAAAAAATTTCCAAAATATTGATTTACAAGACGTGATCAATATAAATATGAAAATACTTTTAAAATAATAATACTTAATTCATTTTTATTTTTTCTTATAAAAACAATAACTATTTTTCAATATTAGTGGAAAAATACAAAATATTCCGAAAAGTATCCATACCTCTTAAAATCACTCTGGCGCTCTGTGTAACAGGTTTCGGGTTCGAGTCCCAGCGGTACCATGGATGCTTGTAGTACCACTTTAAAAAAATAGATCCCAATCTAATATGACTGCTACTACTACACCACACCACTGTGCCGGGTGAGAAGAAGTCTAATGGGCTCTGAGAAGCTCTACGGTCATGTTAGACCGGGACCTACGGCTTAAAGTGGATTTAAAGTGGACCACTACAAACATCCATGGAACCACCGGGATCCGAACCCGAAACCTGTGGTACCGAAAGCCAGAGCACTAACCATTTTGGCCATCAATATAACTGTAAAGCGTTGCACGTATGACTGACAACCTTTTCCCGTAAAAAGAAAACATCTCCTGTTTCGGAATCTGCCATGGTGCTACAGGAACTGTAGTGCCGAGGAGTTAGTTAGTTAGTTAACATCCCCACGAATGGCATTTCATGGGTAGTCTGCCCAGTTCTGTATGTGAGAAAAAGTTGTATTTTATTAAGAATGCGGCAGTTATTATCTGCGGACATAAATGATCGTCTACCATATATAAGTAACAAATTCATCCATAAATGTTTTTTTCTTCGCAGGCAAGGCTGTTGGCTTGGTGACGAATATGCGGTAACGCACGCTACCCCTGCGCCTCTGTATGCGCACACCGCTGACCGTTGGTGGGAATCAGACGCCAATCTCAAAGACGTCAGGGACCGAGGCCTCTGCAAGGACATTGCCCGACAGATGGTCGAAGACTACCCTGGCAAGAACATACAAGTACACACACACTTTCTTTCTCACTATTTATTTGCGTTTTCATTCAAACAGTCTTCTTATATATATTTTCCAAATAATAATATTCCAAGCGAAACTTTTCCTAAATTAGGTTATTCGAATTACTCTTTAAAGGAGCGGGAAAATTACTATGATACATATCGAATCATTTTTATCACAATTTAACAATTGCCTGCAATACAATTCCTAATGACAAGACGAAAGTTTCTTGCAATATAAAGCCTTTGAAGATAAAAAGAATGTTTCTAAACATAAAGAGTCACTGATTATGAGATGAGTATTCCTTAATGTAGTGAACATTGATAATAAGATAGGTATTTCTTAACGTAAAAGACCCTTAAAGACCATTGAGGATGAGTGTTCCTTAATGTAAAGAGACCACTGATTATGAGATGAGTATTCCTTCTTGTAGGGAGCACTGATAATATTTCTTAACGTAAAAGACCCTTAAAGACCAATGATGATGAGTATTCCTTAGTATAAGAGACCACTGATTATGAGAAGACTATTCCTTAATGTAGGGACTATCGATGATAAGTTAGGTATTCCATAATGTAAAAGACCCTTAAAAGCCATTGATGATGAGTGTTCCTTAAGGTAAGAGACCACTGTTTAAGAAATGAGTATTCCTTAATGTAGGGAACATTGATAATAAGATAGGTATTTCTTAATGTAAAAAACTCTTAAAGACCATTGATGATGAGTGTTCCTTTGTGTAAGAGACCACTGAAGGTGGTGGCTTTTTAATATGAGGTAAATTGCTGATGGTTGGATTTCCTAATGTGTGACTTTTTAACAGGTGATCCTGGGTGGAGGTCGTGAAGTACTGATGCCCAATACCACCTTCGATCCCGAGTACCCCGAAAAGCGGGGCAAGCGTGGAGACCACCGACACCTCATCGAGACATGGAAGAGGCACAAGGAGGAGCTAAAGAGTCGCTACAAATACGTTTGGAACAAAAAGGATTTCGACAAAGTGGACCCCAGGAAGACTGAATATCTCCTTGGTCTGTTCGAGCCAGCCCACCTGCACGACGTGACAGACCGGGGCAACCAGAAGTCCGATTTCGACGAGCCCACCCTGGCCCAGATGACGGAGAAGGCGATCCGGGTGCTGTCGCGCAACAAGAACGGCTACTTCCTGCTGGTGGAAGGGGGGCTCATAGATAAGCGCCACCACAGCGGCAGAGCGGTGAGAGCGGTCTCGGAAGCGCTGGACCTGGAGAACGCTGTGCGCGCTGCAATGAAGCTCACTAGCAGGGAAGACACCCTTCTCATAGTCACATCGGACCACTCACAGGGCATGAACTTCGCCGGGTATGCCAACGTGGGAACGGACATATTCGGTTTTGCTGACATCTCCAATGCGGATGGAATGCCTTACACCACCCTCATGTATTCGACGGGGCCGGGGTACAAGATCACGGCGGATGGAAGAGAGAACATTACGGATATAAACACGGCGGATAAGGACTACCGACAGCAGGCTACTGTGCCTCGGTCGACAGCAACCCATGGTGGCGAAGACGTGGGGGTGTACGCCACGGGACCCATGGCACACCTCTTCACCGGAGTGTACGACCAGCACTACATCGCCCACGCAATGGCGTACGCAGCATGCATAGGTCGCAACAAGGATCACTGTCAGGACTTGCCAAGTACTGCTGCACACTCTACACCAGGATGGAGGTGGTGGCTACATGTAACCATGGCATTGGCCATCGCTGTCTTCTACTGAGCCATTCACGTGTAAATCTTGACAGATAAGTTAAACTTAATCGATAAACGTTGATGAACTTCATCGATAAAACTGACACAAACTTAACCAACAACATTTATAAAAACGTAATAAACAGACATTGACTACACATAATGGAGCAACGAAGATTAAATGAAAATAATCATTTATTCATACTTAAAATGGGTTCATACCATTGGCCAAAAACTTAGAGCTATAACTTAGAGCACCAGTCAGTAAATATCCTCTAACTCTTCCACACAAATCTTCTTTTCTTTAACCAGTTGGAAACTTGAGTCATGTTTTGTCATGAGAGTGAGTCATGAGAAACTTGAGTCGAAAAGGTTTGTCTTCAGTGCTTCATGTGTAAATATTGGCAGACAAGTTAAACTTAATCGATAAACGTTAATAAACTTCATCGATAAAACTGAAACAAACTTAACCAGTAGCATTTGTAAAAGCTTAATAAACAGATATTGATTCCCCATACTGGAACAACGAAGATTGAATGGAAATAATCATTTATTCGTAATTAAAATGGATTCAACCATTGGCTAAAAACTAAACTTAGAGCACCAGCCAATAAATATTCTCCAATTCTTCGACACAAGGCTTCTTTTCTTTAATTAGTTGGAAACTTGAATCATGACAATCGAAAAGTTTTGTCTTCGTTGCAAAATAATTCTTTCTGACTTGATATTTGTCTTGATTCTAGTTGGCATAGATTAACTGAATGAAAATATCAGTTCATCTATGTCTAATATCGTGAATTGTTTGGACAACTTCAAAAAGTGTAAGTGACGGTTTAGATATGAAATCGATTGAAAAGGATTGGAAAAAATGAAGCAAAAGATCCTGATGTTCAGGATGCATTCGCTTCCTTTCGTGATTCAGACATATGAATCAATGGAATTGATTAATTAATTGCTTTATCATTTGATAACTTACGTGCTGTTCAAAATTAAAGAATATAAACTGCTGGCTTCTGTATGATGCTGGAATGTTACAAATAGCTTAAATTCACTAAATTTATGTACAGATAAAAATTGCATTTAATAACTTTAAATATTCTTTCCGACTTGCTTTTTGGATTGAATCCAGTTGGCATAGATTAACGGAATGGCAATACTAGTTCATCTATGTCTAAGATCGTGAATTATTTGGACAGCTTCAAGAAGTGTAAGTGACAGTTTGGATATGAACAGAAGCTAAATTTCCCGATGTTCAAGATGCATTTGCTTCCTTTTGTGATTCAGATGTATGAATCAATTGAACTGGTTAATTAACTGCTTTAGCATTTGATACCATACGTGCTATTGTCTTTCAAAAACTAAAGCCTGGCTTCTGAATAAATGTAACAATAGCTTAAATTCACTAAATTTAGGCACAGATAAAAGTTACATTTAATAACTTTAAAAAAAGCAAAGTTGGAAATATTTTAATGTAATAAAATGTTACTTGATGTAAAATTAGTAAGAAAAATTGGTGTAACTGCATGACGAAAACGTTGTGAAAAACGTTAAGTGCCTTACAAAATTTTAAAAAAGAATATTTTTGTTCCATATCTGAACAGGTACGAATTTGAATGAATGTACGTCATATTTTTTTTTAGATCAAAAATATTATTTTCATGTAAATAATGTATATTATATGTTTATTATGCATTTGAGGTATTGTTTTGGCAATAATAATCCCAATTATTTTAAAAGTATCAGGGTATTTCTTTATATCTATTATCTGTTTTATTTTTAGTACTTAGCATCTGTTACGTTATGTTCATACCTCATCATAATCATGCCAAAAACGAAAAATGATGCGAGAAATTGTTCGTTAAGCTGCAAATTAATCTTTAATATCAAAATTAAAGCTAAACGCTGCAATAGCCAGTAAATATAATAACAATTTGTTAAAAAATTTTAACAAAATAAAATTTATTTACAATATTTTCTGGAATTCTTGTAAAAAAATTTGAAAAAAAATATTTAATTTTGTTTGATCAATTTGAATATGGTAGACTCTGTTTGATAGTACATCATCCAATTAATTTTGGAATTATATTTTATTAATAACACTGAAATTGCAGTAATAGACAAAAAAAAACATCAAAAAGCTAACTCAATAATTTTTGACCTGATAGAAAATTCATAGCAACGAAAATTGAAGAATGAGAAAAATCAGTTTTGTAGAATATCAGAATGAAACTCATAAGTAATATTGCAAAAAAAAAAAAAAAAAAAAAAAAAAAAAACATATATTTGATACAAAAAATAAAATAGACAAAGAATATGATTTATCTTTTTTAATGGTGAGTTTTTATCTGTATTTTCAAAATAAAAAAAATTAAAATTAATGTATCCTTTTTACGCATCACCTATCTAACAAGTAAATTAACAATAATTAAATCTTTGCCACTTTTTATCTGTAATTCTGCTGTCAACAACTTGTTATTTTTAATAGATTCAATATGACGCAATATTCTACTAGTTAAGCTCAATTACAAGCGAGGTTGGTGAAAGACAATTTTTAAGATAAGCCAAGGCGATTTTGTACGCAATAACAACAAAATTGTGACTGAATTGTGTTTCGTCTTTTGAGCTAGACTTTTTATTATTTATAAAACATATTCTACATTACTAATGAAGATTGCACTTTCAAAAATAATAAAATGGTGGAAGAAAAAAATGGATATTCTTTATTGCATAGAAATTGCTTTGGTTACATTATCATCTCACAAATTAGGAAATCATGCATTGTTCATTTGAGATAATGCAAAACGAGATGATTTTTAAAAGGAATATCAACACAATAAAAATATTTTAAAAGAATCATTTTATTATATGGTTTTGTTTTCCAGTTATTTTATTTGTTAAGTGTAAATAAATTGTTTAAAAAAAAAAAGATAATATGTTGAAGAAGGTATAAATATGTATATAAGTTGAAAAAAACTTTATAATTTTTAGTTTTTTTAACATTAAGAGTTTTATTGTTATGTTATGAATTTGAGCAGCTAATTTATATTTTATTCTTAATAAATGTTTTTTTGAAAATTTTAGTTATGTTCTTTTTGTTTCTTAAAAAAATTATTCGTTCACCAATTCAAAGTTTATGAAACATTGATTTGTTAAATGACATTCTAATTCACATCATGCTTTGAACAAATTAAATGTTAAAAAAAGGCTTCACAGAAATTTACATTAAATTTTAGAATGTTAATTATTTACAACCAACTAACCAAATTACTTCTTTTCAGAAAGTAATATAAGCAATGAAATTAAAGATTACGAAAAATCTAATACATATAATATAATGAAAACACCATAAAAATATATATAAAGACATATAATAAAAACATTTTATTTATTAATATAATCTACGACATTTTATTTCATAATTTTTATATGCATTATTAATCTAATGCATCTTATTAATTGTCATCAAAGATAGATTGGATTAGACTTAAACCACAAAAATTATTTTAAATAATCGAATATAATATAACTCTTATAATTTAAATAAAATTATGATTAATTTTTTTAAAGATGTAATAAATAATTTACTTGGAAGAAAAAAAAAAATTCAATTCTATAAAATGATAGAAAAGGAAGGTGTGTCGTCGTCAAAGCCAAAATACCATATCAAAAAAAATAAGGGATTATTCAACATGTAGTTTTCTGATTTTTTGTTCATAACCTAATTTGTCTAGATTACCACTTTTCTTGAAATTAACTTGTATTCACTTGTATCACTTTTCTTCAAATTAAAAGAAATTAAAGAATATATTCTAACGATTACAATATTAATGAATATTCTAACAATTATATTAACAAATATAATATTAACGAATATTCAGCGAATATAATATTCCAATGAATATAATATTAGAGAATATTTTAAAAATTATAATATTGATAAATACGATTATTCTAATGAATATAATATTAACGAATATTCTAACGATTATAATATTAACGAATATTCTAACGAATATAATATTATCGAATTTTCTAACAAATATAATATTAACGAGTACAAATATTCTAATGAATATAATTTTAACGAATATTCTAACGAATATAATATTAACGTATATTCTAACAAACATAATATTAACGAATATTCTAACGATTACAATATTAACGAATATTCTAATTCTACGAAAATTCTAATTCTAGATTTCAGAATACCTGATGAATAAAATCCTTGTGCCTCTAGTTAGATAATTATTAAAATATTAAACATTTCTTCAAAAAAGAATTCCCTTAAAGAGATTTAAAAGGAATAATTTAGAATTATGCATCTAACTCAGGATAGTTAAAAATATAAAAATTTAAAAGTTTTTCTACTTAAATAAAATGGCTTACCATACATTACTGAAAAGAATAATGGCATTTATATGGATTCTTAAAAATAACGATTACTTCAGTTATTTTTAACTTCTTTCATGAAAAGTCAACCACTCATGTTATTAAACCCAGTTGAAAAATAAAAATGAAATGAAATTCCTTGTCTGTTGCGTCAAATGAGTAAGTTGTGATTGCTGTCATTGAAATCATAATTTCTTCCTTTTTATGTAACCGCTCATTTAAAGCAATTTATTGATTCTTTTAAATCATCGTTATAAATATCTTTCGTGAAGATAGGATATTCATAATCTTTTTTATGTCTCACAATTAATTTTACTTTTAAATTTCAAACGTCAAATATATTTTTAGCAAACAATCGAAGTAAATAAATATTTAGAATAAAATTTATTGAATATTAATATTTTTATCATTAATATTATTTATCACTAATCAACTTGAAATAATTTATTTTTTTTTTTTAATCATGCTTTAATGTCAGAAATTGCCGGTATAACCACGATGATATGCCGTCACTATCACTACCAAAAGGAAAAAGTAGCATTTTTGTGTGTGATTAAAAATAAGTATTACTTCATTATTTTTGCATTTTTGGGGGAATGTTTTCTATGCATGGATACAAAAAAAAAATATTCGTGCTATTAGTTATATCAGAAAATCATATCAATTCTTTATTTCTCTCAACTAATTTTACTTTTAAATTTCAAATGTCAAGTATAATTTCATCAAACCGCCGAAGTAAATAAATATTTAGACGAAAATGTATTCAATATTACTATCTTTATCATTGATATTTATATATTTATTGCTAATGAACTCGAACTAATCAACTCGATATTTATATATTTATTACTAATCAACTCGAAGTAAAACAAAAATAAATTTGTTTTACTTAATCCTCAGAAATGGCTATTTATTGATTATGACCACGGTGATATGACGTCACTGTAGTTACTCAAAAAGAAAAAAAAAAAGTAGCATTTTTATGAGTGATTCAAAATAAGTAATATTTCATTCGTTTGCACTTTTGAGGAATGTTTTCTATGCATGGATAAAAAAAATACTCGTGCTATTAATTATTAAAAATGCTCGTGATAATTAAAAATACTAATAATTATATAATTAATACAATTAATAATTAAAAATTATGCTTATTATTTTTATCATTAATATTTATATATTTATTACTAACCAGCTTGAAATAATTCATTTTGTTTTTCCTAATCATGCGTTAATGTCAGAAATGACTTCTCTTTGATAATGACCATGGTGATATGTCGTCGCTGTCACTACATAAAGAAAAAAAAAAACATTTTTGTGTGTGATTAAAAATAAGTATTACTTCATTCTTTTGCATGAAAATATTCGTGCTCTTAATTATATCAGCAAATCAAGTCAATTCTTTATTTCTCTCAATTAATTTTACTTTTAAATTTCAAATGTAAAATAGCAAACCGTCAAAGTAAATAAATATTTAAAAGAAAATTTATTCCCTATTATTATTTTTATCATTAATACTTATATATTTATTACTAATCAACTTCAAATAATTTATTTTCGTTCTCCTAATCATGCGCCAATCTCAGAAATGACTTCTCTTTTACTATGACCACGGTGAGATGTCGTCACTGTCACTACATAAAGAAAAAAAAGTAACATTTTTATGTGTGATTCAAAATAAATATTACTTCATTCGTTTGCATTTTTGTGGAATGTTTTCTATGCATGGATAAAAAATAGCAGCAAATGTGTTACGTCAACCAGAAGAAGCTGTGAATGATGCTGTCACTGAAATTGGAATTTCCTCCTTTTAACACAACGAATTTGAGATGTAATCTCGTGATTTAAACGCTTGTCAAATCTTTTCTCCTGTTAATGATAGGGTCCATTTGACCTTGAGCCTTTCACCACCACAACAGAGAGCAGCGAAAAACATTCTGACCATAGTATTACGACATGTTAATGATGGCTGTGACAAATAGAAAATGCATATTCTGAAAAGAATCGTGGCTTTCCTACTTTATAAAATTAAAGATTATTGACAAAAAGTATTTTTCTAAAAACCTTAATAAATTTATAAATATACTAATAAAAAAAAATTTTTATTCATCATTTAGCACCAAATAGGTCCATTTCATATTTCAGAACTGACTAAAATTCTGTCAAATAAACCACTTTTTAATTTTATAATGTAGAATATTTTTAAACAGATTTGGCACCCAAAACTGTATCAAAATATCAATTTTGAGATTTTTATCCTAAATTCTACATTGGAATAGTAATAATATTTTTTTCCAAATATTTTGTCTCTGTGACGATTCTCAAGTGCATATTTGTGACATTACATCTGTTGTTGCTGTTTCTTATTGTTGCTGATTATTTTCCGCTTGATAGACATCTAGACCCAGCCCACGAACCAAGTTCCACATGTGGTCTCATGATTGAAGGGAAAAGGGGCAGCTTCTGTTGTGAGTGAGCACCCGTAAATAGAAGTCTGATTTGTCTCCGAATCGTTGAAGATGGTTGGTTTTGGTTAGTTTCGTCAGTCTACGCTCATTTTGTGCACACTTTAGGCTAATTTGACTGGGACCTACAGTTTAACGTGGATTCCACTAACAAACAACCATGCCACAGTCAGAATTTGAACCTGAAGTCTGTGGTACCAAAGGGCAGAGCACTGGCCAATTGCCATTAGGCTTTCGAAATCGCAGAAGAAGGAAGAAAATGTTTCCGGGAGGATTTTCAGGGGTAACTACCCCGCATTTGCGCATTGTATGTTAGAAAACCTGGAAAACTCCCACCGGGTAGTCCGACTCACGAGGCAATATGCTGAACATCACAAACTCCATCGAGTCCCCTTTTTTAAATCGTCTACAAAAAACGCTGACTTTTTTTTTACGGAGTAAGGTTGTCAGCCCTACAATGGTACAGCCCTATTTATTTACAATGGTTCGAATTTCCTCGTTTTGTTTAATCTTATTTTGGAAAATTTTTATGTTGAATGAGCATACTGTTCTATTTTTCGTTTAATAATTAGTGTTATTTATTTGAAAAAAATTTAATTTATTTCAATTAAATAACATATCTAGTATTAATTGGCAATATCTGCTTGCTTTAAAAATGAATACCAAAAGTTGGCATAGTGCAAATAAGGGACAAAATGAATCATCTATTATTCAGTTGAAGATCTGTATTCCAAATCAACAAATTGACTCGCATATTTCCTTATTGAAACAATCAAATTGAAAAAAAAAAAAAAAACCACAGAAATGCTTGGAAATTTGAAAGCTTCAGTAATTGTTTGAAAATTTTGGTAATAATTAATTGCGAAATTTAATTTCAATTTACGACGTAAATTGTTTTTTTTTTTTTTTTTTTTTTTTTTTTTTTTTGTTAAAAAAATTATGAATGTTTCGATTTCTTTTTTGATAATTTTTATTATTTTTTTAAAAAGGAATTAATTGCTTGAATGTAAATAAGCAAATTGTATGTTATTAAATTCACGCGTGTTAATTAATGATACTGTTATGTATACGAATAGTGTGTATTTTATCATATGATAAAAAACAAATTATTTTTTATATTACACATAAAATATGCAGAAAATTTTAAAAATAACAAAGGATTTTAATTGGAGTAACTATTATTAAAAATATCAAATGATTAAATCATAAGAATGGTATTAGCAATGATTAAAAATAACAGATGACTGAATCATAACAATGATAATAACGATGATTAAAAATAACAATTTATTGTGATTTTTCGCTTAATGTGTCCACTTTTTAAATTTTGATCACATGGAAATAAATTTATCATTTATATTTAAAAATATTTTAATACGGTAGAAATTAGTTAAAGCAAAAATATGGAGCAATTTATAACATTTTTAACTTATTCAAAAACTAAATTCATTTTACACAGTTTCACAATTTTATACATAGTGTCATAAATAAAATGTTATCGGTTTTTAACCAATATCAAAGTCATCTAAAATTCTTATCATCTATTTATAAGTATCTAATGCAGGGATGGGCAAACTACGGCCAGCGGGCCAACTCCGGCCCGCCGGACAGTTCTATCCGGCCCGCGGATATAATTTTTAATTTGTTGGTCCGAGGCAAATTAAAAGAAATATATATTATATACCCCTCTTCTTTTCTATTTTGATTAAATATTATTTTATGAAGATGGCTTGAAAGAACTGCATGAGTTCGAACGCAGATTTCAGATTTCAGTTCCATTCAAACAGAATTGGATATTTTTATCATGCCTTTCAACGTAAATTGTGAAGCAGTGAGGTCAGATTTGCAGGTTGAATGAATTGAGTTGCAATCTAACAATCATCTCAAGCAGTTGTTTCGAAATATGCCAGTTTTACAAATCATTATCTAAAGCAAGTTTCCGAAATTTAATATCTCAAACCCAGAAAATCAGTGCTATGTTTGTTTCATCTTATATATGTGAACAAATGTTTTCAACTATGAACCTCAGAAAGAATTATTTCAGAAGTAGACTGACAGATGAGCATTTAGCCTCGTTCCTTAGACTCAGTACATCGCACTTCGAACCTTAATATAAGGAACTTTTAAAAATGAAATCGCAATTTCATTCATCTCATTAATATATTTAAACTGTAATACTTGCATATTGTTTTTAAAATTTTAGAGAAATTTATCTTGGCCCGACAAACTTTTTTTTTCTTGATTTTTGACCCGCGACCGAAAAAAGTTTGCCCATCCCTGATCTAATGCATAACACTAAAAATGGGAATTTTGAAAAAATTATTTTTATGGTAGGTTAATATTTAATATTGTTATAAATGTAACGTAAATATTTAATATTAAATATTAATATTTGTATAATATTTAAAAAAATTCAAAATATTCAAAAACAGTTTTGTTATGATTTCTAAAATAATGTTAGAATATGTTACTATTAGTATTTGTTATTATAACAAATTAGTATATAGCAACATTATTATAACAAATTAGTATATAGCAACATTATTATAATAAATTAGTATATACTTTGCTTTATAGAATGAGTGATTTGGTTTTAGAATGGATGAGCTAGAAAATGCTAGTTAAAAAGCGCCTAATTTTTTTATTATGATTAATTTACAAAATCTTTATATTTCCTTCGGCCTTTTCTTCCAACACTAGCAAAAATTAGATAATAAATTTTTCAGTTTCTGAATTCCAATACCGGAAATTTTCATCTATAGAAGTTCATAACGAGATATTTTACTCTAGAATTAAGAGACACGCAGACCCAATTCCATTTCAACATGATGTATTTTACTTTAAAAATGTAAAATATTAAACATTTAAAATACTTTTTAAAACTTTTGAAATTTTCATGGGAATAAAGCAGGGAACTTAATCCAGCTTAAGTTCAGCAAAAAGTTAAATATTTATATAAGATAAAAATATTTAATCAATGTGTTTTACCTTATAGACTAAACGATCAGAACTTTGTCATTGACTTACTACCTTGAAATGCAAGACCCTATCTACTTAATTATTTTTATCTTTACGATATTTACTGCCCAAACATAGCCCATTTTAATATTTCTTTCAACAAAGTAAATGTTGCTCAAGTCTGCTTGGATCATTGGATATTTGTAAGCAAATGTTTTTAATCTTGAATATAAAAATATGTATCAATAAAATTCATGGTACCAATGCTTTTTGTTCAATATTGCAACAAAAATCAAACCAAATACTAAGACACTTAACTGAATTTGTACAATACCATGCATCAAAAATCTTTATTTTATTATATATATATATATATATAAGAAGGAATATATATAAAGAAAGAATTTTGACGTTTATTATGTGGTCGAAAGAAGTTACAGGAAGGATTTCGCAAGTCTGTGCATCATGATTTTTCAAGAACTACTAAAAGATATGCGGAATTCCAATCTTAAAAATAACAAAGGTTTTTTTATGAGTTTTAATAAAAAATATAGAACTAAAATATCAAAAAAAGGAGACAAAAAAAACAAAAAGAAACAATAAAATTAATCCAACTTCAATTGAGTAAAATATATTAAATTTAAAAAATAAAAAAAATGTTTTATTCATTGTTTTTACCTTATTGCTCTATACAAGATCAGGACTTCGTCATTAACTTGCTATCCTGGAATTCAAGATCCCCATCTACTTAATTATTTTTATCTTTACGATATTTACTGCCCAAACATGCAAAATTGTATACATTTGCATTACATTTGTAAATTGTATACATTTACGTTTTACAATTGCATACATTTGTAAAAATGTATACATTTACATTTACAATTGTATACATTTGCATTACATTTGTAAATTGTATACATTTATATTTTACAATTGTAATTTGTAAATTTATACATATTTGCATTACATTTGTAAAATTTTATGCATTTGTATTAAATTGTATACATTTGTAAATGTATATATATTTGCATTACATTTGTAAAATTATATGCATTTGTATATTAGTATACATTTTTAAAATTGCGTTCAGCAAAAAGAAGATTTATTGCTAAATAATACATAATAAAGTGTTCAAATCTGCTTGGATTACATAATTATATATTTATTACAAACGATATATGTGTAACAAATAATATGATTACATATTATGTTATATGATTATGATTACATATTTGATGTTGTATGATTATGATTACATATTTACATTATTATTTGATATTTATGAACAAATGCTTTAAAGCATGAATATAAAAATATCTATTTGGCTAACGCCTTATGTTCAAAATATCAACAAAAAATCAAACCAAATACTAAAACACTTTACTGAATTTGTTTACTATCATGCATCAAAATTCTTTACTTTTATATATATATATATATATATATATATAAGAGAATTTTGAAGTTTATTATGTGGTTGGCAAACAAGTGACAATGAGATCATGCAGCCCTTGGATTTCGCAAGTCTCTGCATCATGATTCAGGGAGTCGCTCCAAAACAAACAAGTTGGACACCCGTGGTGGCAGTGGTGTGAAGTTAATCTAGTGAAGTGAATGAAGAAGGCGTGGACATGAATTACACGAAATGGTTGACGTGAGTTTGTTATTTTTGCAGCCATTTTTTCAGTCTGCGTGGGGTGATGATGCTTCAATATCACTCTATTTACAATGGCGGGCATGTCAAGCCGTTTAATTAGTCCACTGATAAAACGGGTCTCGATTTCAAGAAGGCCGTGATCTTTTTGAGCAGTTGTGACACATACACACTTGAGTTCATCTCTTCCATAAACGGGAGTGCTCAGGGTTCTCAAGGCAAGAAGGGCATAATGAAAAAGACCATAATAAACAAAAAACAAAACGGTGTTTGTGTGGGTTTGCAATGAAACTGCAATATTTTGATAAGGAGAAACTTTCTTACAAAAATATGATCTACGGTTGTTTTTGTTAACAATGTTTAGAACAGCAAGCTGGAATGCAACTGGTTGAATTACTTGGCCTCCTTTATCCTGTTTTCCTTTATTTGTTTTGTAAATTCTGGAAGCGAATAATATGAATGATAGACATATAAATAAAAGGCACTGCATTTAATAAATTAGGTTAGTTCTGGGAGAGCACCGAGTGTCTAGCACTCTGGTGCTCGGTGACACAGGTTTCAGGTTCGAATTCCAGCGGTACCTCGGATGTTTGTAGTGGTTCGAATTCCACTTTAAATTGTAGTTCAAGGTCTGATATGACTGTAGAGCGTTGGCCGTAATGCTGACAATTCTACCCCGTAAAAAGAAAAGATCTCCAGTCTCGAAATCTGCCACACGGCTTTGGCCACCATACGGCTGTTGCGCCAATAAAAAGAAGACGGTTATATTGGCCTGGTTGATAACACATTGGATTTCTAAACTGGCGTAGACTTATTTGAAACCCAATAAACGATGGACTAGAACAATTTTTCCTTCCTATACCAACAATTTACGTTATAAAATCCTGATTGTCCTGAAAATCCTGATTGTCCTGGAGGAGGGTACAAGCCCCTAGATGTTCTCCTTAAGGGTGTACATTATAAATTGAGGTGATACAATGTAGAAAACTTCCCGTGATGCATACTAAGTAATAATGAATCTTTTACATAGTTATCATAGATCTGCTACACTGTTTAAGGGTATTTGAAATCCACAAATAGCATTTTTGTATTTGTGCTAAAATATTACCTTAAAAATTAATATACTAATTTTTAAATAAATTGTATAAAAAGGGATACCAGAAAAAAATTATTGAATAAATTTCAGGCCACTCTGATTCACAGGTTTCAGATTCCAATCCCGTCTGTGCCATAGATGTTTGTAGTGGTTCGGATTCCACTTTAAACCGTAGTTAACTGTTTATTAGGACTGTAGGGAATTGGGCGTAGGACTAACAACCTTACCCTGTAAAAAGAAACCATCTCTCCCGGAATCTGCCAGTAAGCAGACGACTTTTGCCCAACAAGGGGCTGTTGTGCCAACGAAGAAGAAAAAAGATTTCGTTTGTCGCTCTACAGCCATTTTGTGCACACTTTGGGCTAATTAGACGGCACCTACAGTTTAACGTGTATTCCGAACTACCAGCAAATATCCATGCCACCTCCAGGATTCGAACCTGAAGCCTGTGGTGCCAACCACCACAGCGCTAGCAAATTGGCCCATCAGGCCGCCAAGGTGAAGAAGAAGAATTCATGTCAAGTTTAAGATAAAAATCTTGAAAAGTCCATACTCTACCCCTTTGTACAATGTATTGCTTAATGGGGCCTGATGGCCAGTGGCTAGCGATGTGGAGCTCGGTACCACAGGAATCGGGTTCAAATCCCGGCGTTGCCATGGGTGTTTGTAGTGGTTCGGAATCCACTTTAAACCGTAGGTCCCGGCCCTAATAGGATAGTAGAGCGTTGTGGGGGCATTATTACTCCGTGTTCGTGGCTTATCTTTAAGTTGCACGCGCCCCCTGGGTAGTGCAAAGTGAGTAACGTCGGTGCAGCCCTTATGGCATTAAAGATCACGGTTTATTTGACAGCTGCATTAGAGAAAAAAAATTCTCTTAAACCTGTCAAATGCGAACGTTTAACTTTGTTCAGTTTTCCATGACAGTTAGGGTTGATTGTATTTTTATTTTGCTTTCCTTCTAATTATACTAAAAACAATATGAAACAAAATACAGCAAAGGACACTTAAATTAATATTTACCATTAGTTCTCAAATACAAGAAATATTAATCAAATTTTCATATATATGTTATGTATATGAAATTTTCAGTTTTTAATTCATGCTTTATTAATTCTATTGATCGTCAAAAGAAGTGAAAAAAGAAAATGAAAGAAATCTATTTTATACTTGCCCCGAGTATAAAATATATTTCTTTCATTAAAATAATAAAGCAATTTTCTTTTGTTTCCACAATTTGCCACAATCTGTTACTATTGTGTCCAAAAAGTAAAACCAATATTCAATTTAAAATTACGGGGCTTATGAAATTTCAATTTTTTTTCTTCTTTTTAGGTTGCTGGCATTGTCCTTGACTTCTGTGGGAAATTTGACGTCAAAATATTCATTAGTTTTGAGTTACGCTTGGCTTTGTGAGACGCTAAAACTCATTCAGGCGATTTTTGAAATGTCTCAATTAATTGAGCAAAGAAATTGCATTACATTTTGTTTGTTTGTTTGTGTGCTTTTTCTCTTTCTCTCTTTATATATATATATATATATATGTGTGTGTGTGTGTGTGTGTGTGTGTGTGTGTGTGTGTGTGTGTGTGTGTGTGTGTGTGTGTGTGTGTGTGTGTGTGTGTGTGTGTGTATGTGTGTGTGTGTGTGTGTGTGTGTGTGTGTGTGTGTGTGTGTGTGTGTGTGTGTGTGTATTCCTCTCGCCATGTTAGTTCTCAAGCAAGACAAAAGTTTACAGCCCTTCTTGTCTGGCCCACTCTGTAATCTGAAACGACCATGAGAAGTGATCATGAAATGTGATACAAAATGTGTAACAATAATCAAATGGAGTATATAAAAAAATTATATTCTCAGTTAAAGTTGAATATTTTTCTTTATTATGAAAATAAAAATAAAATATTATAAAAAGGACTCTTTGTAGTTTATCTTTTCGTTATATATGCATACTATTTTTAATCTGACATTTTTTTTATTAATCATATAAAAATTAATTTTATAAATACTGAAAATAAATTTGTTATAACTCAGTCGTAGCAAAAGTCTCAAAAAGTTTTCTGTTTATTTTTTTTCAATAACGGCACGTGAATATACGAAAACAATAAATAAAACACATCACAAATTATTAATCAATAACATTCCTCAGTTTAAAAGATTTTCTTAGCTTTAGATTCTTTTAAAACACAAAATTTTCAGTTCAGATTTTAGGTAGAAGAGCAATGGGAGATGCAGATTCACAAATACAAGATGGGAGAAGAGGTGAGAAGGTTTTCTACTTGTTTCATGTGTCTATGGTTTTCTACTACTTCTCTAATAATGTTAATTTTTAAGGTTTCACAAAAAAGTAGGCAGATTTATTGAATGTCTTAAATAAGAAACAAATATCACTAAGCCGTGTTAAAAATAACAAATAAAAATTAATATATTAATCTTATAAAGAGTTCTATAAGTACTTTAGGGTTTCCTTGTTTATTTGGTGATTTTTTTCCCTTCTGGTTTTCGCCAAACCCCTCCTAAGCAAGCAGAATGGCAGCTGCGGTTACAGTTTACATTTAACTGCAGCAAACATTTTGATGCTGTTTACAAGCGGAATGTAAAGAATAATCTAAAATTTAATAAATATGATGAGTTATTTTTTAATATGTTTGAACGATAGAAATCTAAAATCCTGTATCTTTTCTGCCAAACCATCGCCAGAATGTCGAAGTTTGCTGCGTTGAAAAATTCTATTTCGCCAAAATCCATCGTCAAAAATCGTTATTACGCAAACATTAGTTGCCAAATAGCTATTAAGCAATTTTTATTCCTCGAATTGCTTTTACGTCAAATTTTATCGCTGTTATGCCAAAAATTAATCCCTGAAATGCTTTTACACCTAAATTTATCACTTTATCCCCAAATTTTATTCCTAAAATGATTTTGAGCTAAATTTAATGGCTTTAACACCAAATTTTACCACTATTCTGCTAAAAAATGTATGCCTAAATTGCCTTTACACTTTTTACCACTATTATGGCAAAGCTTTAATGATTTACTTTTGCGCCAAATTTTATCGCTTTAACGATAAAATATATCACCATTTTCCCCAAATTTTATTCCTAAATTGCTTTTAAGCCACTTTTTGTAGCTTTCACTATTACCCTAAAATTATTCGCTAATAAGCGAATTCGAATGATAAAACAATATTGTTAAAAAAGAACAAAAATAGGAAAGGAAAAACATCAGAAAATAACTTGCATTATATTTTGATATATCCTTTGTTGGAGGATGAAACGATCCTTTTATTGCCTCACTAAAACCTTTCCTTGCATAACCATATCAAATAAATAAGAAAACAAGAACAGCATCGCAAAACCATAGAAAAATTGGTTGCAGTCGAATAGAACACTGTTGCAATAGAATACTGTAACCCTGAGGAAGTCGCCAATCTTGCAACCAGAAATATTTCACCAATTTCTTTAGGGTTACAAAAATGTAATCAATGGAATTCGTAACTTCTTTTTTTTTCTGAACAATATAATGACTATTTTAATGTTACTTTGACTGTTATTTGCAGAATTTTTTTATAGTTAAAACAAAATACATTTTTAAATAATTATTCAGACATATTATAGAGTATTCCGAGAATACTCTTATAGCTGTATTTCGACCACTGATATAGAATATAAACAATTGTTATGATGTTGCCACCCATGAAAATATGAAACACACAACAAAAACGATTTTTTACTTTGTAATAGCTTACATTTAATTTTCAAATAATTAATTTCTTTTTAATGCTGTTGGTATAATTAAAGTTTTGTGGCAATCTTTATTTGAATTCGCGCGAAAAATTTATTTTTATATTAAGAATGTTATGAAACGCTCGAACGTATTAAATTTTTCTGTGGTATTGTAATGTTACTTTTTTAATGCTGTTGACATAGTTAAGGTTTTAACTATTATTACCTTATTTTTGCACTTACATAACTAAAAGTATGTTTTAATGCTGAATTCAAAATTTCCTGTTTCTCAGCTATATGCATAATAAAGAATATGTGTAAGAACAATTTGTTTATTATTTTAAATTTACATTTTCAAATACAGATATATCGGTTTTTTATTGGCATCTGTTACTTGTGTAAAAATTCACTTAAAAAATATTTTTTATCTACAGTAAAAATTAAAACTTTAGAAAACGATTTTATCACATTTAACTCCGCTTTTAATTTTTAATATGTTATGCAATTAAATTATTAAAAATGTTTTTCCAAATCTCAATATTCTTCTTTGTTTTTCTTTTCCAACAAAAAAATTAAAGAAAATTTGTAAAGAACATTTTTTTTTTTTTGAAGGGAAATGGGAGAACATTTCCCTTCAAAAAAAAAAAAAAATTCTAATTTTGATTGTCGCTGTAAACGGATTATGCTATATCTTTTCCTTTTAATTTCACGCTCATCAAAATAAAGCAAAGCAAAATTCTGAGGGGAGCAGAAAATAATTTTAATTTCTTAAAAAAATAATAACAATTAAAATTAAGTCTAAGAATATTTAAAATCTGCTTAGGAAATATGAATTTTTGTATTCTCATTTAGTAAAAATTAATGCCATAAAAAAAAGATAGAAAAACAACCATCATTGACTACACTTTGCTCTGGGTTTTGAAACAGAAATAATTAATAATTATTTACAGAATTAATTATTTCTTCTAAAAATATTAATACGATAAAATTATCATAACATCGTCTTAATTAAATTTTCTTCACTTATGCAAAGTGTGTTGAGAAAAAAATTTATAAGCAGATGCTTTTTCTAGAAGTCATTTCATGTTACTGAACACTGACAAGCGGACTGATGGCCAATTGGCTAGCACTCTGGCCTTTGGTACTTCAGGTTCGAATCCTGGCGGAGGCATAGATGTTTGTGAAGTTCGGAATCCACGTTAAACTGTAGGTCTCGATCTAAATCACTCAAAGTGTGCACAAAATGACCGTATAGTGACAAACCAAACAAAATCAACACTGCCCAAGAAAGAATGAATTACAATAATTTCTTATGATCATTTTTAAATTCTAATTAAAAGTATTATAATTTAAAAGATTTTACACAAAAAGAAATAAATGGCATATAGGAAGGCATGGGTTTTGAAATCATTGGTTGCCTACGCTGCAGTTACTACTTTCAAAAACATACACATTCGATGGCAACTATGACAGTGTAAAGGTCTTGCATGGATAGTCGAATCCTTGGCGGGAGTTTTCTGAATTTTCTCCCATAAGCCCATAATTTTGGATCATTTATCCTTAAAACACTTCCTGGAAGGCATTGCCCTCCCTTCATATTTGATAAACTTTGTCCTATAATTGGTTTTGGAGCCTTTTTTAAAACTTAGTACTATGAAAAGATTTTTTTTTTTCTAATACAGCTGGCAAACACTTAGACAGTTGTCTTAGATGCCTTAAGGAATGCTCTGTACCGACGTTACTCACTTAGCACTACCCAGGAGGTGCGTGTAGCGAAGATAAACTACGGACGCGGAGTAACAATACTCCCGGCACCCACTACGATCCTATTAGACCGGGACCTACGGTTTAAAGCGGATTCATAACCACTACAAACATCCATGGCCCCGCCGGGCAGAACCCTGTGGTACCGAGGGCAAGAGCGCTAGCCACTCGGCCATTCGGGCCCCACTATGCAAAAGATAACATCCCTTTTATTATTTTCGTCAACTTTCCTTTACATTCAAATTAATATTATTAGTGAGTGAAAATAACATTATCTTCTTCTCTGTTGCCGACAATCCAGGGCTGGATGCTGAGCAGATGACCCGAGTGCTGGATGCCTTGGACCAGGACATCACGAATTTGCACCAGACAGTGCATGATTTGGAAGACAGGACACTCAGGGCGGTAAGGAAATGTAGCTCTGCAAATGTTCATTTCTGTCTTTCACACACTGAATTCTATTAAAAAATACTTCTGCTGGTTAAGAATTAGATAACCACAGGCAAACCTCCGAAATGGTATGCGGCCTAATGGCCAATTGGCTAGCGCTCTGGCCTGGATGTTTGTGAGTGGTTCGGAAATCTACGTTAAACGGTAGGTCCCCGATCTGTTTAGCCTAAAGTGTGCTAAAACTGGCCGTAGACCAAACCAAACCCAAATGTTAATCTCCTATAGTAGATGTAATGTAGCCGGTCCCTAGTGATGCATCCTACATCTCCAAAAAATATATACACTGAAGTGACAAAAGTCATGGGATAGCAATATGCAAATTTTCAGATGGCAGTAGCATCGCGTAGAACAGGTATAAAGGCGCAGTGCTTTCGCAGAGCTTTCATTTCTGTTCAAGTTATTCATGTGAACAGGTTTTGACGTGATGATGACCGCACGACGGGAATTAACAGGCTTTTGAACGCGGAATGTTAGTTGGAGCTAGACGCATGGGTCATGCCATTTCGGAAATCGTTAGGGAATTCAACATTCCCAGATCCACTGTGTCAAAGAGTGTGCCGAGTATGAAATTTCAGGCAGAACATCCCACCATGGACAGCGCAGTGGTCGACCGCCTGCACTTAACGACCGAGACCGGCGACGTCTGCAAGAGTCGTAAATTCTAACAGACAAGCAACACTGCGTCAAATAACCGCAAAATCAATGTGGGACGTACAAGGGACTTGTCTGTTAGAACTGTGCGGAGAAATTTGGCTTTCTTGGGCTATTCCAGCAGAAGACCGACTCGAGTGCCTTTACTGACAGAACGACATCGCTTGCAGCGACTCTCGTGGGCACGTGAGCATATCGGTTTGGTCCCTAGATGAATGGAAAACCGTGGGCTGGTCCGATGAGTCACGATTTCAGTTGGTAAGAGCTGATGGTAGGGTTCGAGGGTGGCGCAGACCCCACGAGCCATGTACCCAAACTGTCAGCAAGGCACTGTTCAAGCTGGTGGTGGCTCCGTAATGGTGTGGACTGTTTTTCATGGTATGGACTTGGTCCTCTGGTGCAACTGGACCGAACATTGACTGGAAATGCTTATGTTCAGCTACTTGGAGATCACTTGCAGTCATTCATGGACTTCATGTACCCAAACAACGATGGGATTTTTATGGATGACAATGCGCCATGTCACCGGGCCACAACTGTTCGCGATTGGTTTGAAGAACATTCTGGACAATTCCAACGAATGATCTGGCCACCTATATCGCCCGACATGAATCCCATCGAGCATTTATGGGACATCATCAGAGGTCTGTTCATGCCCAAAATCCTGCACCATCAACGCTTTCACAATTTTGGACGTCTATCGAGACAGCATGGCTCAATATTCCTGCAGAAGACTTCCAACGACTTGTTGAGTCCATGCCACGTCGAGTTGCTACTTCGCCGGGCGAAAGGAGGCCGACAAGATATTAAGAGGTATCCCATGACTTTTGTCACTTCAGTGTATATTAGAGAGTTTTTGCATACCGTATTTTGAACGTCCGTTTAGCTTTTTCTCCCTAGCGCGCATTCCCATAGGAAATTGCGCATGCATATCTGTAATAATGTTTCCTATGAGCATGCGAGCTAGGGAAAAAGCAACAGTTCAAAATATGGTATGCAAAAACTCTCTTTTATCTTTTTCTTTTATAGTGAATATTATGTACCCGATCTCTAGTGACGCTTTCTGAATCTCTAGAAAAGCATTCTCCTCTCTTTTACCCTATAGTGGTTGTAATGTAGCCGATCCCTAAATCTCCAAAACCGGTTTATCTTTCTTTACATTTTTATTATGTAGTCGATCCCCAGTGGTGCATTCTGAATCTTTAAAAGCATTCTTCTCTCTTTTTCCCTGTAATGAAACCGATCCCCAGTAGCGCATTCTGAATCTCCAGAAAGGCATTCTTCTCTCTTTACATTATAGAGGATGTAATGTTGCCGATGCCCAGAAATGCAATCTGAATGGCATTGCATCTGTTATATATGGTTACATTAACGATAAATAACTACAAAATTAAGTGACCGGTATTATAACGAAATTTTTAACAAGAAACTTTTGTATTTCAAAATTTTTACACCCAAGATCGCAGACTTGGAACAACCTCCTGGAAGATATTCAGTAGCGCCATCTGTTGAAATATGTGCGAATTATTTTTGCACAGTATTTATGTCATTAATTGTTTTTAAAATCCAATCTAATTTTAAAATTGCATAAATCTTCTTATTTTAAAAAATAAAAGAAGCATTTATCAGTCAAGTTATTTCAAATAGTACTTCATTTAAATATTGTATATGCAAAATACATTATTGAGCTCAGTTTTATTTTTATATTGATATGTTCATACTATTTTGGTTTTAGGTAAATAATTTGAAAGTATCCCAAAAATTCAATTTTTAATTCACTTTTTGTGTGCACAAGTAGATCTTGTGCCTCACTAATGCATGCTAAAAGTAGTTCGTGATGACGAGATGACTTTTAAAGATAACTGCCTTGCATTTCATAGTAAAACATCACGGGTAATTTTCAAACAGTTTAACTGTCTATTTGTAACAAGTAGGGATTGCAATAACGGATCAAAGTTCAATACCGGTATTCGGTATTTTCAGTTCTTAATACCGGGATACCGGTTTCAATACCGGTAGTAGAAATTTTAGAAAAAGAAAGAAAACACATGTTTTTTTTATTATTTGCCAGTTTTATTAAGAGAATGTAAATATCACAAAAATTGTAGCTTATAAATTATAACAGTATATGAATCACAAAAAAATAAAAAGGAACATCTTATTTATTTAATCACAAAAAATGTAAATATCACTATTCAGTCTGTGGTACTATTACAAATTTTGAAATGTGATCTTAAAAACATATGCATCAATTGTACTGTCAATAAGCCTGGAACGTAATTTTGTACAAATATTACCAGCTGTTGAAAACGCTCTTTCAGCATCTACGCTAGTTGGTGGTACTGTTAGCAATGCGCGATATACTTTTTCAAATATTTACCTCAAATTCCCTCGTCGGATTGTCTCGGATATATAGCTTATTTCTGTATTGTATTTTGTTTTGTGGAAATTTTTTTTAGTTATCGTCAATTCTAATTTTTGTTCAAAAGACAATTCCTTTTCACTATCGACATTAGTGTCATCATAATCTTCGATAACTGTACCGAATTCTTCTGAATGTGGATAGGTTTGTGGAGAATAGAATAAGAATAAGAATTCGTTATAAGAATTCTTTCACAGATAAGAATTCTAAATTTCTAGTAAATACCGAAATAACGGTATTTAAACTTGTGAATACCGGTATTTAAACTTGTGAATACCGGTCTTTCAAAATTGTACAAAGGGCTCAAAATACCGGTATTCGGTATCCCGGTATTGCAATCCCTAGTCACAAGCATATCGAGTCTCTTTGTTTCTGAAATCAGTAACTGCAACAAAAGTCTGAGACCTCTGGCGCGCTAGTTGTGCTCGTTACCAGAACTGAATAAGGAATTTCCATTCCCTTTGTAGTGTAAAACAAAGTTCAAACCAAGAATGAAGAGTAAATATAATTTTTATATCCAAATTTGGTGGCATTTGTTCTATCTGTTGGATAATATGTAAAACACTACTTTATTGTTCTGATTTGTTAGCGTTTTTATTTTGTGTATGATACGATCTTAAGTATGTATTCTTATGTATGTTGCGGACAATCCCCCGACTAATTCAATGGAGAAGTGATACTTTTATGGGGTATGCTTACGGGTAAGTAGCTGCACTTCCCATTGCATTAAAAACCATAAAGCAATCTATCACAAAGCACCCTGATTGTTGATCAAAAGACACATACACATGTTACATTTTTCTATCGAGTCTTCTAGTTTCTGGAACAATGATTGCAAAATTGACCATGAAACAGAGTTACCAGTTTAGTCCCTGGGTTATTTTGGATAATTCGTTCACACAGCCGGAGCCTAATTTCTTTGAGGCAATGGTAACCTTTCTTACCCTGTTGTTGAATCTGAATCTGAATCAAATGGCACGACCTAATTGTCGATCAAAGCCACATACACATGTTACAATTTCTTTTGAGTTCTAGTTTCAGTAAGCAATGATTGCAACGTACTGAAAGTAGCAATTGCACTGTACTGAAAGCAGTTACTG